>SNQJ01S0006374.1:156734-168410 GCA_010110895.2 Picea sitchensis
GTATGCAATAGTTTGTACTAGACCGGACATTGCACATGCAGTGGGATTTTTGAGCAGGTATATGTCAAAACCAGGGAAGGAGCATTGGATAGCAGTAAAGAGGGTCTTCAGGTATCTTCGTGGCACCACTAGTTATGGATTGTGCTACCAAGGAAGATCGGGATTGGATAGAGTGGTGGACATACATGGCTTTGTTGATGCAGACTGGGCTGGATATTTGGATCGTAAAAGATCTACAAGTGGGTATGTGTTTAACCTATTTGGAGGAGCAATCAGTTGGATGAGCAAAAGACAGGCTGTAGTGGTACTCTCAACTACAGAAGCTGAATACATGGCAGCCACTCATGCAAGCAAGGAAGTAGTATGGTTACAAAGATTGTGTTCATGTATTGGGTTGGTACAACAAGCAGTGAGATTATACTGGGATAGTCAAAGTGCAATATTCCTGGCAAAGAACCCAACTTATCATTCGAATAAAAAGCATATTGATGTTCAGTATCACTTTGTGAGAGACATGGTTGAGGAAAAGAAGGTGTTGCTGGAAAAGGTTGACACTTTGAAGAATGCTGCAGATTCATTAACAAAGTCTGTGAGCACATAAAAGTTCTCCTGGTGTAGAGTAACAATGGGCATTTCTTCCCTGGATTGTTGACTATATAATCCACTGGACCCTTGGATGCAAAGAAAACAACAAGTGGGAGAATGTTGGGTATGTGTTATATTCTTTGCATGTGTGTGTGTGTGGGTGCATCAGATATGACAACTGCATCTGACAATCCCTGCATGTAGAGCTCTTCCATGTGCACTGAGCGCTTTCCTAGGGGGGTCCCAGGGGGTGGCAGGTATGCTCCCCTGGTTACGCGCAACGTTCGGGGCAACGCCCCGAATTTTTTTTTTGGGCGGTTTTTGCTATTTTTAGCGGATTTGTAAATTAATCCTGGATTAAGGGATTAGGGTTTTAGTATCTACGAAATACCTAAAAACATTGTATATATTGTATGGCGAATGGTGAAATTCGAAATAATGAAAATAAGAAAGGTTTTCCCGGTTGAGGGTTTCCGGTATAAAATCTTTTTGTACTCTGTGTATGAGCCATTGATTAATTTCTGTATTTCTTAAGAATCTATATGCATTTCTTTACTTCGCAGGTTTAAAACTTACAATCACTTGAGGATATATTACTAATATCCTAAATGAATAATTCAAATACAAGTGACAATTTAGACTTAGTGATTGGTAAAGGTAAGCCATAGGCTAACAACACACATTTTTCTCTCTCACACGTGGGAAGTGATCTAAGGAAGAGACCAAAGTTTCTAAGTAGTTGAAATTTTATGATTGTAATTACTTAGTGATGTTGTAGAGTTTACTAAAGTAATATCGTTGGAAGTAATTAGCACTTGTAGAAAATTGTGCTTGTCTACTTTAACATTAGAAAATCAACATGGTTAGTGGTATGACATCGAGTATATGATGGATATGTGTTAGTAGAAGACGTATCATTTCGAGGGTCAATGTATATAGTTGTGCACAAGATAAATTGATCTCCTCTAGGGGATTCTCTTTTGTTGTTCTCATTTCTTATTCCGGTAATATCATAGGTAATAGCTCTGAGAAGGAGCCATAATGATAGCCACAAGAAGCACAATGAAGAAAGACTATCCAGACATAGAGTTGTGCACATCCATGTAATGAAGAAGAAGAGGAGGTTAGCATATGCAGAGGTAGTATATGACTCCGAAGACTATATAGCCTTAGAGGGAGTGATGGATTCATATGTTTTCTGCGGGAAACTGGATAGTCTCATGATGACATGTTGTATCTATTAGAGAGATACCTACCAGCCTTGGATGCATGCTGTGAAGTCACTATGGATTTCCTGTGATGTACATATTCGTGTGTCCGACAGTCAACGGTCATGAGATCATGTGGATGGAAACAACGTTAGAGTCCATGCTAGATATAATACCTTCCTCATTAAGAGGGAGTGTTGAGATTTTATGTAATTTCAAAAGTTATTCTTAAGTGTTAATGTTTCATCACTGGGATGACATTCTCTTGGCATTGGTCATGGTAATTTGACCAATGGAGAATGGCCATGACATGGTATTCTAAGGACATAAGACTCAAAGTGTGTGGATTTCAACATCCTGAAGATTTGAAATTCTTCTTGTGGCACATATGGTAGCTTGATCAGGAAGAATGGTCCTTGTAGTCACACAACACTCCTTTGAGTACTTGAAAACTATGGGACACTCAATGTGCATATTGAAGAAGGATTTATATGGATTAAAGTAGTCACCCAGAGCATGGTATGGAAAGATCGACAATTATCTGACGAGCTTAGGATTTACAAACAACATTGCAGATATTAACCTTTAAATTAAGGCTTTGGATGATGGTCTGGAAATACTACTGTTGTATATGGATGACCTATTTCTAAACAGGTGTGGAAAAGATAATCTCAGAGTGTAAGAGAAAAACTGGTTGTTGAGTTTGAGATGAAAGATCTCAAGATGATGCATTACTTTTTGGGTATCGAGGTATGGAAGAGACGAGATGGGATATTTTTGAATCAAGGGAAGTATATAGTAGAAATCCTAAAGAGGTTAGGGATGTTGGATTTCAAGGTAATGACTACACCTATGGTATCAAATATGAAGTTGTTGTAGGATACAAATTTAGAGACCGTGGATGTTACTTTATACATGCAGATGATGGGTTCGTTGATGAACTTGACGAACACAAAGACCCTATATATTTTGTTGTGAACACCCATAGTCAATATATGGAGAAACCCAAGTAGGTTCATTTGGTCATAGCAAAACATGTGATGAGGTACCTTAAGGGTACATTGGATTATGGTCTCAGGTATGTGACAAACCATGATTTCAGTTTATATGGATATTCAGATTCATATTGGGCCGACAATATTCTTAATTGAAAGAGTACTTCGATATACTGCTTCAATCTAGGATCTAATATGGTTTCATCGAGAAATATGAAGAAATTGTGTGTATGATCCAAAAATTATAGGATTTACTAACAAGTTGCAAGTTAAGTTTAATGTACTTTATGCATAAGACCGATAAGAATGCGAAACACATAAAACTCTATAACTTGTTGCAGAATGATAATTATGAATTTTACTTGATGCTAATAAGTGATTAAAGAGTTCAGCCATCATAAAGCATGCTCCAAAATAAGAGAAGATAATAGAAAAAAATAAAGAGAAGTAGACACAAGAACTTGTTAACGGAGTTCACCAATCTTTCGCTACGTCTCCGGGCCCACTTCCAAGTGGAGGACCTCTTTATTGCTCTTCAAATGCTCAAGTTATCTTTAAATTGGCTCTTTTCTCTTACAAAAGGATTCTGATCTGCTGTACAGGACCTCCTTGTTAAGGTACATACATGCCTCAACAAAATCCTCTCAAAAACATGGCAAAAATGCCTCTCAAAACATGAGAAATGGCCAAATTACACAAGTTGTTCCTCAAAATCCCTGCATCAAAAAGTTACCTCTCAAGCTCAAAAAGCCTGGTTTATATAGTTACTAGGCCCAACAAGAGAATCCCAACTTCCCTTGAAGATCTGGCCTCTTTTTTCGATCAAATCCCCCTTCAAATGGCCAAAAATCTCCTATTACATGCATAAAATCAATTAAAAAACCATATAATATGGTAAAAAACTCACCTGTGTAAAAAAATATCAAAATTATCCCCTAGGGCTAGGAAAACGCTCCAAATTGAGGTCACATGCATCTTAGGTGGCCAAGCGCCAGCCCAAAGGGCTGCACGCTTGCCCCTAGTTTGAACTTTGTGGTCATGTGGCAATATGTAATGGGACCGCTCCCATTTTATAAGCCTTGGATCATGGTCATGGCCACAAATCGTTTTGCGGATGGGTGCTTTAAAAATGTATAATAGTGTTTATAACATGGCACCCACACCCGCGCACGTGCCCCCTCCTTGTGGTCACTGGTATATGATACACCCGCAGGCTAGGGCTTAGCCCTAGACCCCTTCCGCCACATTTCATAACAGATGCACTTTAAATATAAACATGTGGGCTTGATATAATAAGTCTCACCCTTGGTGCATTGGTGAATGGTCCTTTGTGAAAGCGCGAGCCTTGTAGGAAAGGTCTCCAATTCGATTCTTGGAGAGACAACAATTTTTTCATATACCAACGAGCCAACCATAGGGTGCCATGTGGCAGCCCAAGTTTGGGCCACATGGCACCACCCTATTTTCTGATTCTGATGCCACTTGTCAATGGATCGATGGTCCACATATACTTCCCAGTCAACAACCCAACCTTTCACCCATTTTCCCATTCAAAGTCATACGCTGCCACGTGTCACCGTACAATAGGGCCACGGGGAACCTGTACGGATGTGCCATGTGTCACCCTTCCAATGGTGACACGTGTCACCTCCTGGATGGTCCACGTAATCTATATGGAGGCCACTATGCCTCTACCATGTTAGTATGAATATGTCATGCTGGCGTCAACATTGACTTTTTTCCAGTTTGACATGTTGACTTTTTAGCTATTTGAGAAAATGGTCAGAGTACGATAACTATCGCATACAACGTCCATTTGAGAAAGTAAATATATGGCTGAAATCAGCGAGATGAGCCATTTGCAATGGAATTGGTTTCATCCAATTCCGAGAACTTTCATTTTTGATCCTTTTCTAGACTTGGGGAGCCTCCTGGATCATTCCTTCCCACTTGGAAGCTTTTGGACCACCAAAAGTCTGGTTTTAATCAGGTAAGAAGTGAGGGTACTACCTCCCCACTTGTCTTGTATCATCCATCCTTTCTACTGGGACAATGATCACCTAACTAATCACAACAAACATAAAAAATGAGATAACATTGTTTATCAAAGGAATCATCTCATTTATTGCACAATCATCTACATTCTTTTTCACATTTAGCATCCATACACCACCGAATAACAACAAACTAAACAATAATACTGAATATGCGAATGAGAATGAAAAAACTTGCTTTCCCTTCTGAAAGGAACAGTAACCAAAGTATGCATTTGAACCTCATGTTGTACTTCTTGTGACACTTCATGATTGTTAGAAACATACTGAACCATCTCATGTTTAGCATCACTAACTTTCTGATTTGTTACAGACATAAGTGTTAAAATTTTGCTTTCATTTACCATTCTTTTTAACTTCCCTATAGTTTCAAAAGATCTGTCAATTTTCATACGATGAGCATGAACAATGTACTCTTTCCCATCTTTCTTGAAGCAATATTTATTTTCCTCCCTATAGAATATGAATTTTCTATCATAAAGGTATGGGCTTCCCAGGACAATTCCACATATTTCCAATGGCACCATATCAATCTCTACTTCATCAACATACTTAGAAGTGATTGCAAATTGAATTTTGAATTACTTGGTTACTTGCAAATTATTATCGCCACATATCCATCCCAATGGATAAGGTTTAGGATGTGGCTTAGTTTCAAGCCCCAAAGTATTTACAACCTCTTCAGTAATTAGATTGGATTGTGATCCACTATATACAAGAGTATCAATTTTAACATTATTTTTTATGACCCTTATGTGGAAAAGTTCACTCCTTTTACACTCATCATTTACAACATCTGAATTAGAAGAGCTAGTACTTGCAACATAATTTATACCTCGGATTCCCATAGCTACAATTTTTGTCTCATCAATGGATTCTGATCCCATATCCACTTGAATTGTTGCAGTTGTGGTATTCTTTCTCCCTTGATTGGCATACTTCTTTGGCTTCAACTTAGGATGTAATATCCAACAATGATCTTCATCATGGCCTACTTTCTTGTAATGCTTGCAAGTAGGCTTCTCCTTTCATGCTGTGGTTGTCTTCTTCTCCTTCTCTTTTCTTTTCCCTGAATCCTTTCTTTGCCAAGTATCTATAGAAACACTATCACCAACATTCCCTTTACTTGATTCAATGTGAATGGATTGTACACTTACTTCATCAAAATTAGAAGGATTTAACATAAGAATAGTGTGCTTGACATAAAAATGTAAACCATCAATATATTTTAGGAGTGTCTGTTGTGTATATAAAGGAATACCCAAATTTAATGCTTTATTACTAAATGTTTTAGTATAATATTGTACAATTTGATTCTTAGCTTGCCTTAAACTTTGCCAATTCATCATTTCCTGTTGCATGTATGCTAATGGATAAAACTGTTTCTTCAAAGCAGTGATAAAATCATTCTAGGAAGAGATTGTTTTACCATTTTTCTTGAGATCATATTTATTTTTGATTTCCCACCATATGAGAGTTGTGCCTCCCAATTTGAGACTTGCAAGTTGGATCTTTGTTTCATCATCAACAATCCTTTGTATCCTGTAATAGACTTAAAGCTGTCTAACCCAATTATCTAGCTTTTCTGCATCTAATTCACCATCATAAGTTGGTAAATTAAACTTTACATCTAACTTTAATAAAGGCATATCATAAGAATGATGAGTTTTTTAGGTTGCTTTTCCTTGGAGGAATGTACACTTGCTTCACTTGTAGATGACGAGGATGAAGGAGAAGAAGCTTCACCACCTCCAACTCCTCTTTCTGCTCTTACTGAAGATTCACCTTCTTCAACCTTTGGATTTATTCGTTGTCCTCTTTCATGGTAAAGTTCCTCTACCATGGATTTCATCAATTGAAATGCCTCAAAAAAATCATCCTCGGATGCAAAAGGACCTAGTTTTCTCGATGAAGACATCTCTTGTTTATGATGTCTCCTTTGAATCTCTAGATTAAGAGCCTCAAGTTGGCCTTCTCCTCGCTTGAGTTTGGATCTGGTGAGTATCCAATGCTTGCAATTCCTATCAAACCTTCAAAACCAAATGCTCTGATACCTTAAACTTTATCCAAAAATGATAGGTTTTACTGACAAATTTCAATTTAAGTTTAATGTACTTTATACATCAGACTGATAAGAATGCGAAACACGTAAAACTCCATAACTTGTTGTGGAATAATAATTATGACTTTTACTTGATGCTCATAAGTGATTAAAGTGTTCAGCCATCATAAACCATGCTACAAAATAAGATAATATAACATCAAACAAGAAAGAGAAGTATACACAAGAACTTGTTAACAGAGTTCACCAATCTTTGGCTGCGTCTCCGAGCCCACTTCCAAGTGGAGGACCTCTTTATTTCCCTTCAAATGATCAAGTTCTCTTTAAATTGGCTCTTTGTTGTTACAAAAGGCTTCTGATCTGCTGTACAATACCTCCTTTTTTAGATACATACATGCCTCAACAAGCTCCTCTCAAAAACATGGCAAAAATGTCTCTCAAAACATGAGAAATGGCCAAATTACACAAGCTTCTCCTCAAAATCCCTGCATCAAAAAGTTTCCTATCAAGATCAAAAAGCCTGGTTTATATAGTTTTTAGGTCCAACAAGAGAATCCCAACTTCCCCTGATGATATGGCCTCTTTTTGGGATCAAATCCCCCTTCAAATGGCCAAAAATCTCCTATTTCAGGCATACAATCAATTAAAAAACCATATAATATGGTCAAAAACCCACCCATGTAACAAAATATCAAAATTAGCCCCTAGGGCTAGGCACACACTCCAGATTGAGGTCACATGCATCTTAGGTGGTCAAGCACCAGCCCAAAGGGATGCACGCTAGCCCCTAGTCTGAACTTTGTGGTCATGTGGCAATAAGTAATGGGACCGCACCATTTTTATAAGCCTTGGATCATGGTCATGGACCCGAATCCTTTGGTGGACATGTGCTTTAAAAACATGCGCTGGTGTTTATAACACGATGCCCACGCCCCCTCCTTGTGGTCACAGATATATGATATGCCCGTGGGTTGGGGCTTAGCCCCAACCCCCTTCCACCACATTTCATAACAAATGCACTTTAAATATAAACATGTGGGCTTGATATAATAAGTCTCATCCTTGGCGCATTGGTGAATGGTCCTTTGTGAAAGCGCTAGCCTTGTAGAAAAGGTTTCCCATTTGATTCTTGGAGAGACAACAATTTTTTCATATACCAACGAGCCAACCATAGGGTGCCACGTGGCAACCCAAGTCTGGGACACGTGGCACCACCCTATTTGCCAATTCTAATTCCACTTGTCAACCGCCGGATGGTCCATGTATACTACCCAGTCAACAAACCAACTTGCCACCTGTTTGCCCAGTCAACGATGTATGCTTCCATGTGTCACCATATGGTAGGGTCATGTGGAACCTGTACGGATGTGCCACATGTCATCGTTCCAGTGGTGACACATGTCACCTCTTGGATGGTCCATGTCATTTTTATGAAGCCCACTGTGCCTTTGCCATGTCAGCATGAATATGTCATGCTGATGTCAACATTGACTTTTTTCTAGTTTGACCAGTTGACTTTTTAGCTATTTGAGAAAATGGTTAGAGTGCAATAACTCTTGCATACAACGTCCGTTTGAGAAAGTAAATATATGGACGAAATCAGTGAGACAAGCCAGTCAAAATGGAATTAGTTTTGTCCGATTCCGAGAAATTTCATTTTTGAGCCTTTTCTGGACCTGGGGAGCCTCCTAGATCAGTGTAGCACTTAGTATGGCTGGGGTAGAGTATGTGGCGACATGTGCAACAAGTCACGAAGCAATGTGCCTTTAGAAATTGCTGACTATTGGACTGAATTTGAATTGTAGGTAAGACCTACAGGAAAAGGATGACGAGACTTTTTGTGGAGGGCAAGTGATGAAGTCAACAGGTTGAAGATCCGATTGATATTCAGTGCTCGAGAGGGAGATGGATAGTCAGTTCCAGAGGGATATGGGTACTACTTTAAGGAGCAGGAGGCTCCACTGGATGAGGGAAGCAGTCATGTGTGGTGCTTAGTACAACTGAAGTTGAGTATGTGGTAATATGTGCACCAAGTTGTGAAGCAGTGTGACTTTGGAAATTGCAAACTATTGGACTGAATTTGACTTGTAGATAAGACCTACAAGAAGAGGATGATGAGACTTGTTCTTGAGGACAAGTGTTGAAGTCAACAGGTTGAAGATTCAATTGATATTTAGTGCTCGAAAGGGAGCTGGATGGTCACTTCTAGAGGGATATGGGTATTAAAATAAGGAGTAAGAGGCTCTGCCGGATGGTAGAAGCATTCATGTGTGGAACTTAGTAAGGGTTGAAGATGAGTATTTGGAAGCATGTGCAATAGTAGTGTGGTTTTGAGAACTTCTGTTTGGGTTATTTTGTCTCAGACTGGAGGTGACCTGCATTTGGTGTGACAACCAGAGTTACATGAAGTCATCAAAGAACATCGTGGTATATGACATGTCGAAGCATATCAAGATCATATATTAATATATCATGGATATAGTACAGAATGGAGCATTGAGGCTCCAGTTTCATGACTACAGATGATCAAGTTGCAGACATGTTTACCAAGCTATTGTCGAGGATGAAGTTTGAGTACTTCAGGGATAAGCTTGGCATGGTCCCTCTTTAGAGGGATTGTTCTCATCCAGCATAAAAAAGGGCTGGTACTGAGACATATGGAGCTCATGTTGGAATATTGGTTGTTGTCATTGATGTCAATCCTAGTCATGGGTTTTGGACCGCAAGATTGATGAAGGTATTTGGACATGAAGGAAAATGCACATGTAGATACAAGACCCATGGATGGATAGTATACATCATGTTGTTTCTGGTGGTATGTGGCACGTCATGTAGATCCTCATGGTTGAGGAGAAATGAATTTTTGAAGATGACAAAGTGAATTGAAGAAGGAAGTACATGTAGGCCCTGAAGATAATTAAAGAAAATAATTACAAAATAAGAAATTGTTAGGTCGGCCCTAATGTTAAAAGGAAGTGACATAAATGGTATAAATAAATATCATTATACATTCATTTGACACACAAGTCGAATTTCATAGGAAATCAGAAGTAAAGAAGGCTGGATTTCAAGGGAGGATGAAGTCTTTTGGTATGTGTTCTAAGGTATGTTATTTTCAGGTCATCTTACCATTTTTGCTATAACTTTTTTTCTAGAACGATTCAGATGGTAAAATTTCTATAGTATTGAGAAGACATATCCAGGTACATGTGGTAAAAATTTAAGCTCTTTATTCACTATAATTATGGAGATACACTCTGTGGAAGATAGGGTTTGTGACCAGTCCTGAAGCTAGTCAATAAACATGTGTTCTGGGTAAAACAATCATAAATTATTCATAGAGAATCCAGATGACGTGGGACAAATTTCATTGGAAAGAGTACGGACCATAGTTTCTTGTATGAAATTTTCAGAATCTGATGTTAAATATTGAGCGTGAGACATTCTGTACAAGTTCGGTCTGCTGAATAAACAAGAATTGAACAAGGTCTACCACTCTCTCTATAACTTCTTTTTGGGGAGGATTGAAGGAGTGAAACTTGGAGGAGTTTCAGAGAATACATTGAGTAATATTATATACAAGATTAGAGTACTCTAAGAATTGAAAAAATTTAGAAATTGAAGAAGTCTCAGGAAGCATTATCAGGTTATATGTGATGATTGGTTGATGGTGATGATTTAATGTAAAGTTTTATTATCTCTCATATATTCTTGGGTGGAAGGAAGGGGAAAGGATGGAGAGTTCAACTCTCTCTTGATATTGGAGGATTGCATCTTCCTCTTGGAGGTTTATCCCTCCCTTTACATTTGGAAGTTGTTGCTACCTTTGGAATTCATTACTTCCCTTGAACAATAACTATTGATTATTTCTCATATATTGTGCATGGTGTATTGTGGTGTATTGGTGTAACTCCTATACTATTATTCATTTCTCATTGGATATAATTGAATGGTTTAAGTATAAGTTGTTTTTTTTTTAAAATTGTACTTGATACTGATTCAACCCCCTTCTAGTATCAACAATTGGTATCAGAGTGGGTTACCTTCAGTACAGTTTAACCACTGGAAGGAAGATCCTAAGAAGAAATGGAAGAAAAAATTCCAAATGGTATTCCACCATTTGATGGAAGCAATTTTGAACACTGAAGTAATAGAATGGAAACTTACTTGAAATCTCTTGGGGAAGATGTTTGGTTCTTAGTTGCTTCAAGATACAATGCTTTGAAGAAACCAAAGACTGCATATCAGAAGGAAGCAAAAAGGAACAACATATTGGCAATAGATACCATCCTGGATGGATTGACAGATTCAGTGAAATCCAAGGTGGGATCATGTGTATCATTAAAAAAGATTTGGGACAAGCTACAAGACCTTTATGTAAGGGAAGAAGCAGAAGAAGAAGAAGAATAAGTTGAAGAAAATTACAACATCTCAGATTTTAAAGACGAAAATAGAGGTCAATTATTTTACTTTAATTGTGAAGGAGTAGGTCATGTTGAATTTGAATGTCCTTATCCAAGGATTGAAAGAAATGACACTAAAGAAGAAAATTCCAATGAAGAAGAAGAAAAGAATGAAGAAAAAATTGTTCAACAAGAAGATGAGAATCTTAAAAAATTGAAGCATGTTGAGATTGAAAATAGCATGCTCAAAGACACACAAATAAAACTAAGAAGTGAATTGGTTAGTTGTGAAAAGACAGTTGTAAGCTTGAAGAAACAATTATAAGACTTTGAGAAACTAAGAGAAGAAACCATTTCCTTGAAAACTCT
>SNQJ01S0006374.1:168420-212505 GCA_010110895.2 Picea sitchensis
GTAACAGGGTTCAAATGGCTAACAATATACTGTCAGTTGTCATGATTGTGTTACAGTTGATCTTGATGAGACAGGTGCACAGGACAGAGTTCAAAGACAGAGAACAAGCCGGGTGGCCTATCCCGATCTTGTTGACTGGTCAGTAGCCTTTTGGGGACCAACAGGTCTTTTAGTGGGGAGGTGTGATCTAGAATCAGATCCAGGAGCCTGACAGGGCTAAAAAAGGCTCAAAAATGAAAGTGCTCAAAATCCAATGAAACCAACGCCATTGTGTCCTTCTCATCTTCTTGATTCCAGCCATATATTTACTTCATAAAACGGGCTTCGTATGCGAAAGATATCACATTCTGTTCGAAAACCCAAACAGGCAAAAAAAATGGGTGACTGTACAGTCCGTACATTCCTTACAGTGCCACATGGTAGGCTGACTGTACAGGTCATATAACTGATGTGTCATCTCATGGAGAAGACACATGGCAGGTGACAGGGAGTAAGGTAGGTGATTTGGACTAGTCAGAGGGTGACACGTGTCACCACTGTAAGGGTGACACGTGACACAGGCTCATGGTGGCAGGTACAGTGGCACAGGCTCATGGTGGCAGGTACAGTGGAACATGCTCATGGTTGCTGACTGGGCAAACACCTCGACAGACAGGTGGACGAATTAGTGTTTGACAAGTGGCAGTTTCTGATTGGTAGTGGAGGTGCCACGTGGCCCAGTCATGGGATGCCATGTGGCACCCTCTGGTTGGCTCTTCGGCTTTGTGTAAAATTTTGGGGTCTCCACCGGAGTCGAACCCCCAACCTCCACCATGCTACGGACTGGCAGGACTGGGCTAACCACCCGTGCCACTGTTGGTTCTTAATAGCTATATGGAAAAACTTATATTTAAGTTTGGTTAAGAGTTTGGTTGGAGGCGGAAAGGGCTGGGGCTTAGCCCCATCTCGCGGTTGCATTAGCCATCCCATATGACCGGTGATATATGGATAGGGCCCGACCCTTGGTTCTTGGGTGGCCCCATACAACCAGGAGTCTATCCCAATAAATGTGGGGAAGTGGTTAGGGTGTTAGCCCACGGTTCTATCCACGCGCCGAAGACCAGGAGCCAACCGGACAGGGGGGCTAGCACGCCTGGAGGAATAGCGCCTGGCCACATGGAGGCACCCATGTGACCCAAGGCATGGAGAAAAAGGGTCTGTGCCCCAAATTAAACAAATTTTGGTTTTTAAAACTATATAGTTGATTTTTATTGATTTTATGTCTGTCACTAATGGATTTTATCCATTTTTGGGAGATATTGGGCATTTTTGGAGGCCAAATTTTGGGAGGAAGTTGGGGATGGATAACCAACTTCAGATCTATAAAACTAGGCCTGTTTGAGGCCATGGAGGGACAACCAAAGAAGATTTATGCTGAAGGGAAGCTAAGCCAAAGCCATTTATATGCAGGGAAGTTGTTGAGGAGCAGATGCTTGCGGGCCATTTCTGGGAGCTCCGGTCATCCGTTTTGCATGTCGTTTCTTTTGCTGGGTTCTAGAGATCTGGAAGAACATGACCAGATCAGTCTTGTAGACAATTGGAATTTCTGCGATGTATTTTTTGAGCTTTGAACAGAAATAAAGAAGCCTCCCCCACAAAGACAAAGGCCCGGAGACGTAGGCAACGTTGTGCCGAACTCCGTTATCAATTCTCTTGTTATGGTTTGTTGTTTATTATTTCATTTCAGATCTGCATATATGTATATGGTTGTCATAATTCCTCTTATTTCCTCATTCTTTCATTAAGCTTCTCAAATGGTTAATTAACACATGCAATTAAAAACTCAACCACAGTCATTAAAAGATCTTTACGGATCATGAACACATGAAAACAATCTCTTGAGCTATGATATTTAGCAATGGTATTCTCAAGACATTCTTCTTCACTTTCCTTAAAACTTTCACTCTGTTTTGGTGATAAATTTTTCAACATAATATCATCATCTAAATTTGTCTCCTGTATGATAGATAATTCAAAACTTTCATGACAAACATCTAATATTTCATGTGGATAAGGTATGATTTGTGGATGAAAGTTTAAGGTTTCTTCTTCAAATTGCAGATTTACATCTCTCATCAGTTTCATAGGAATGTTAGAATGCTTAATATCATTTTCATCACCTAAGTGTTCTTCAATAACTAAATTTAAGTACTGATTAGAGCAAGAGTTAGAATAATATGGACATTCACCTTGACCCAACATCAAATCTTCTTCCACGATGGTCGAGGACTCAATATACAATGATTCAGAGGAAAAACCAATTTGATTGTCAGTAAGAACCTTTTCAATAAATTATACCTCCCTTGCTTGTTCAAATTTTTTGGATGGATTCCTCTCATCCTGTGAACAAAATTATTCTCACAATTGAGTGATAGTATTTGAAACCGATTCACCATTCGCGATTGAATATGACTGGATGAAAGGGATGTAAGCATTATAGAGGAGATTTAGTACAAATGACATGTCATCAAGATTAAATTTAGAGAGAACATGATGGATTCTTGTTGAAAAGCCTTCTGGAGATGAATTGTCATTGATTAGTAAAGTTTGAAATTATTCACATAATTGATTGTAATCATAGTTTTCAAAAGCATCTGAAAATTCCTTTACAAATTGAAACCAATAAATAATGTAATATGTTGGAAAAGACTCAAACCAATGTTTAATCCGACCCCTAAAAGTAAAAACAAACAATCTGCATAAAACCTTTAAACCAGAAATATCATGCTTGATGCATTTACACCAAAACTTGTTAATATGGTATTTTGCAGATACATCCCCCCCACCATCAAAGGTGAGTTTGGAAAAGCGAGAGATTATCTCATTGGGAATATCAGGTAATGAGAAGTGGAAAGCATGTTCCAACACAGTGATTTGGGGAGCCATGGGGAATTAAATACATTCAAAACAAAGACTCCTATAAGGCCATCTTGTCAGTATGGTCTGCCTTATAGTGCATTTCAATATGACACAAAAGAATAATTTATAAATCTGGAATTATGAAAGGCTAAGGGGTGAAACATTTAATCATTAAATTTACTTAGCCCTCCTTCTAGCGCCATTTGTTTACGGGCATAAATGACACACCTTCAGCTGGAAGGTTAGATCCAGACCAGGGTTGTCTAATTAACCCAAGCCATTTGGTATGATCTGACCCAACGGGTTTAATGGCTCCGTTAGCCAACTAAAGTCCTAAAAACAGTAAAAGAAATAAACTAATCTAAAGTTATGATTCTAACAAATGATATATTACTTACTAATGTTTATTAAAAAGAAACATGAATATACAAATGATTATAAACAATCTATATACAGTTTGCAAGGTTTACTTGAAATCTTGCAAAAACGAATGTTCATAATAATGTTTCAAAATAAGATAAAGTAAGAACATAAATCTTTTTGTTTTTTTAATGTTTAAATATTTTAAACTAATAAATACTAAGAAAATAAAATTGAAACAATGACACAGAAACAAGCAAACCTAATTAATGCAATCATCGTCTCATTCATATATAAACAAATCTTAATAAAAGAAAGCAATGCACCTACTAACCTCTCACTGATCAACAATACTAAGATAAATTCATCTCTCTGTATTTGTATGAGCTCCTCTTAACCCGTGTCAAGTGTAAACCTATGACAAAAGCAAGCATAATACTTCCTGAAGAAATTCAAGGAAGTGTTTCATATTCTCGAGCGAGTTTATAACGACAGAAAGACAAATGATTATATATCTTGTGACCTTGAAATGTCCAATAATTGAAAATGAAAGAAATTCCAATTCTCAGGAATGGTGTTACCATCTATCTAGAATCATATGTAAACTCAAAATACTGGAACATATGATCAGTCATAGATATAAACTAAACCAAAAGATAATGAACAACATAAAGAAAAGCATGATATAAAATATTATGTGCAAAACTGACTAAAGATAATTCGACACAGATAAAATTTCACATCAAGAAATTACATGAGAAGACAATAAAAAAACACTGCAAAGTCTACACAGGATGAAAGCCAAAGAGTAAATTGTTTTCTCATATAGTTTCAACAAAATATGTTCATCATATGGTCCAGAAAGAACTTTTTGGATAATAAACTCTTAAAGATTGAAAAAATTAATATATAAATGATAACAATTAACCATGTATTGATAAAACAGACTAAAACTAATTTAAACCAATGCATAATCAATTATTCAAAGAATATGAAGATATTATAATAAAAATAAAACCAGTTTACTCACTGGACAAAATCCATTAAGCAACCTGGAATTCCATATTCTTCTTTGAAAATACTTTTCCATTCTCCCAAAGATTCCAACCATCCGTTACTCCATTTGAAAAGAATTTTTTTTTACAAAAGAAATAATATATAAAAGAGAAAGGATAAAATCCTCTTCTCCATTTCTTGGGTCCTTTTGGCTCTGAAATTTCTCATATATTTATACAATGACTGAGCAGTCTGGGCATCAGTACTAATTTTCATCACCTGAAATTTTCCTCTTAAAGAGACACAACTATCTCTTAAATCGTGCATTGTTTTGGGAAAATTCCCATTTGTAAGCTAATTGCGTCAATTCCGGAGATGGGTTTTCAACCGTTTATTCAGATTCCTTACGGTTTGGCTGAAGCACGTCTCGTAAAATCGTCTGTCTATTCTTGAACGCATTTCCAAATCTTATCTGTTATTGCTCATAAATTATTTGCAACAATCCAATATTATTTTGGATCAATTATCTTGAACATATTAGGATAATAAAATCAATCCATGATCAGATCTGTACCAAATAACTGATAATAAAAACCCGTGAAACAAAAAGAAACCTAAATTAGTAACCTAAAAATTGTGAATAAAACAAAATCTAGAACAATAAAATTCAAATGAATTTAAACTAACTATAAGTTCTTAACAAATATTGTTTATATTTTCCTTTCAAATATGATCTTTAAAATTCTAGAAGCTTCAAGTTGATGGAGAGAAGAAAAATATTAATTTTTGGTTTTCACAAAATCAAACAAATGATAGATAATTCTTTTTTTTATTATTTTATTCTTATTTTGAAATGAGATGCAAACTAACAAAATAATTTAATTAATTAAACCTACCAAATGATTTTGTGAAAATGATTGTTAATGAGAAAAATACGAAAACACAATCATAATTTAAACGAAAGTAAAAGTTGATAAAAAATAAGGGTTTCGTTTAAATTAAGATTTCTATGTTTGTCTCTCCCTCATTCAAATTTGTTCAAATGTGAACAAATGTCATAGAAAAGATGTGTCGTAATAGAAACTCCCAAATTATGAAGCTTGTCCATCAACATTAAAACTCTGTAGAAAACAAAATGAAATGACATTTAAATTTCTTGAAATTCAAATCAAATAAAAGAAAAGAACATAAACTCAAACCAACTTCGAAATAAAACAAACCATAACCAATCCAATCAAGTGAAAGGGAAACAAACGAAGAATCCAAGTAAAATTTCGAGGGACCCTAGACTTTGATTAAAGAAAAAGAAGGGGGTTGTTGGGGCCCAACAGGTTTATGGATATTATTTGTTCCGAGGTTATGACTTATATGACACCCATTTAATATTTCTTGGAATTAATGTGATTCATACGACATAAGGGTTATGCGTATTGAATTGATTGTTGAGTTGGCATGCTATAAGATGGTTGTTATGAATGGGTGACATGGCGATTTTCTCATGCATTGAAGTTGTAAGGACATGGGCATTTACTCCCACAATATCGCGTGCTATCACTCTGTTTTTTCCTTGGATTGGGGTCATTGTGCTTTGTTAAGATTGAGGAGGAAATAATTTGAGCTCTGCTTGCTGAAATTCTTGCTCCTAGTGGTTTTTGTAACCATTGGTATAAAAATGTCATTAGACAAGGTATGAGTTCACAATCTATTTACATCTTTTGTAGCATATTTGTCTTTAAAATTTGAATAAACTTGGCTTTGGTTAGCATTGCAATGTGCATGCAATGTTTCTTTCCCTTCTCTGTCGTTTCTAAAAAGAAAAAGTGGAAAAAGAGTTTGTTTACAAAAAGTTAGTAATAGTTTTGTTTGCATCTTCCATACTCACACTTTCCATATCAATTTGCAATAAAAAAATATTTTTGGAAGCTCCTGGTTTACATACAGATGAGACTCGAACCCGAGTTCTCTTTGTCTTTTTGGATTCTTTGGTCATTATGGGAATAACCTAGTTCCCTTTGTGGATTACAGTCATGGGTTTTCATGTTCTGGTGTTGTTCGAATCATCTATGAGTCATGCTACAAAATCTAGTCATTTGTTTCGATTTGGGCTAAGCCCAAATAACGTATTTATCCATGGAGGTATCCATTATTTTGGTTCCTGGATTTCATGATAGATTTCTCTTTTGGAAAATGGGTATAGGTTCAAACCCACTTGGTGTCAATAGTTGTGTGCTCATTGGGTTGCACCCAAGTTTCTATTCTGATTTAAAAGGTTACGTGGGTTGAAGTACTTCGACATGGGTTGTGGTTAATTTGAGGCCTGGATTTGGTGATTGGTTTGGGTTTATAAAATGATTGCCTACATTCAATTTTTCAATATTTTCCCTCACTCCTGGATATATTGGTTTTAAAATGTGAAGGGTTTGAATCCTAACCTTGCATTGATCCTCACGAGCTCAAAATTGGGTCGATTAAATCATATGCAGTCACGCCATTTTCATTTGAAATTCAAATATTTTGGAATTTTGAATATTGGTTGTGAATTAAAGGTTTCATATGCATATTGACTACCTCTTCACTTCCATTAGGATTTGCATGAAAAAGGAAATATTGGGATTTATTTATAGATTTGAATATGTTAAAACCAGGTCTAAATATGACAGTCTTGAAAACATAGGTTTCAAACCTGTAACTACAATCTACATGCTCGAACTCAGCTCTTTTAGATTCGAACAAAAGATGAAATTTCCATTGGGCTATGATTATTCTTTGTGTTTTTCCTCAGTCTTTTGTGACTTGTGGTTGAAATAATTTTGAGTCCTACTAAGATTTGGTCAAATTATACATGCATGCAATTTTGGTATAATTTGTTTATCAGTTATTATTTGACAATGTGGTGTGGTTGACAATTTTGATACAGAGTTGAAATTAATTGAGGAATAATGAAATGCGATATGGTGACGAGTCAAGACTCATAGTGTATTGAACTCTGTTATTTGGTTATTATTTTACGGTTCTTTGACTTGGATTACAGTCTTGGTTTGAATATGGAATAACTCGAGTTGGTGAATTTTCGATTACATGTGCATGTTGGTATTTTCATTGCTACTATATGCCTCCATTCCTATTCCAATTGATATTTTGAGTGAATGAAATAAAATGGATTCAACAATAAGTGGATGATGGTTTACCTAAAAGTGGTTATGCTTGTTTATGATTGTGGTTTGGGTAAGCACAAGTATTAAAATAGCTTATGCATATGATTGGTTATGATAGACATGTTATGACACATATTTTAGATCGCATTGATGGAAGTCATTTGATTTAATGATTGTTATATAGACTCATGTTCCCTCATTAATTTCACTTTACATAAGTCAATCTCCTTAAATCCCATTCATTTAAATCCTTTTAACATTCCTTCCCTGTCTATATAATTAAGATAAAAGGCATATGAAAGAGATGTGATTTGAATGTGTTTCCAACATGATTATTCGAAAGAAGAATTATATTACAACATGCAAAAATGATCGAAAAGGACCTAGAATGATTTTTGGATTGATTGGTTTCATAAAGATGTTTACAAACATGGTTTAAATTTGAATTTTAGATAATATCCTTGTGATTTTCTGTACTTATCTTGAGAAGTGATGGTCTATATGTATGGATTTCAGATATTAAATATTGTTGGATGGATAATTACAGAGTTGTACTTCTGTCATTGTTTTCACTTTTCCCTTTCATTTCCCTTTTCTGTGGCATGGTTGTAGTATCTCAGAGCCAAATTAATCATGATGACAAATTGTGTTAGATGTTTAATTTTAGTGTGTCTTATATTTCATGTACTAATTTGACTTTGATGGATATTGATGAGTTTCTTCAGCATGGGTAACAGTAGAGGAGGAAGTAGAGGAAGAAGAGGGAGATTTCCTAACACATTTTGGAAACCTGGGGGGAACAAAAAATTAAGATTCTATATACATTTTGATGCTGATTTTGATGAATTTCAATAGTTGATTCAAACATGACATTTGAATCTTGGTGGAAAACATGTTTTACCTTAGCCTCAAGTCCCTCCAAATATTATCTTGCAATCTCACCCTAGTATTTCCAATCTTCCTGAATCCCATGTCCAACCACATACTTATGGATGAGGTGGTATTCCTACTAATCCCTCGTTTGGTTCCAATCAATGGACCATTGACCGCCCCCTCCTCCCCCTCTAGTTCATACTGTTTCCACAAAATGCATATATGCCTCCTCCTCCTCCACCACCTAAAGATCATAAAAATCCCACCCATAACTCTTAGACTGAAAAAGGAAAGAAACCAATCAACTATCTGAGCATGGCTAAGTCTTCGTGTTTTTCTCACTCCAAGATGAAATAACCAAGTAGTGGTAAGATAAATGTCGAGAAAATTAATTAACTTAATTGTTGATCATTAAATCATCAATCCTGGGGCATAAGCTTAGATATGCCAAAACTACATGTTCATGGAATAGTACTAGGATGGCTGGATCTAATATATGGAAAGAACATGAAACTATGCTATCAAATCATAAGAAACTTGTTCATTGGGCAAAAAAACAAGAAAATGCCATGCTGGCATAGGCTACAATATCTCACTCAAGCAAGTCCTGAGCATCATGTAATATTGTTCCCACCTTCAAGTGAAATTATTCTTACGATTGTAAATGAAAACAAGGAAATCTATGTGTATTGGGTAGTAGAATAAGGAAGTTCTTATTGGATAAAGGCTTATAACATTTCACTTAAGCTCAATACCTAAGTGTCAAAAATAAATTATGTTCCTACCTTTAATGTCACTTTGTCTATGACAATAGAGCATGTAAAAAGAATATGTTTCTAATGAAGTCTGAAACTACTTGTAATCAAAGGAATTTAATTAGCAAGATAATGGAGAAATAAACTGATTACAAGGATCGATCCAAACATTCACACTGCATACAAACTTATATGAACAACTCAAATAATCATCACACTGATTCCAGAATCTTCTAGTGATGTAGTATTGTATCTCGAGGCCAAATAAAGTTCCTTGAACTATTTTTTGATAAGAAACACAATGATTGTTCTTTCATATTTAGAACTGTGTTTGCATTTTATCCAAATCACATAAGAGCATATATGCTTGAACCATTGTATAAATCAAAGAAATTATGTATAATGACAGTGATATATTTCAAAGTTCTTAAACCGATTCACTATAGGATTGTAATTATGATTCAATTCCAATCATACCAAGGCTCGATTTGTATAAAGAATTAACGCAATGACATCATAGGGCTGTAATAAAAAAAATAGAGTACTCTGATCTAATACAAACAAGTTGCAATTTGAAATGGGTGCTAGAACAAAGTATGCTATCAATGCATTCAAATTATGAAATTTGAACATCCCTATAATATCAAATGTTTGTGTGCAATAATTCAATCCTTGGTCAGTTCAACACATGAAACATAGTGAAAGAATCAATGCGAAATAAAATATATGAATGAAACTCAATTTCCAAATGAAGAACGAAACTAGAATGTAAAGAAATACAACTAGATCTATCTCTACAACAAATGACCTACAAACCTATACTAACAATGCATGCAATGAAATCTAGACGTGGTGGGCCTTTTCTAGTTGGAGAATCACTGTACTAGAGATATACAACACGGAAATTAATTTGGAGACATAAAATAACTCAGAACACCATTTCTTTATTTATTAGCACGGAGTTTCAATACATAGCAAGAGGAATATAAATCTACAATCTCATTGACGGTCTCTTATTTGTTTCTAACTTGAACTTACATAGAAGACTTATATTAACAATTATCTCCTTTGTTTACACACGGTCCTGAACAAGAATTTATACAAATGATAGGGTCTAAGTGCATACAGGTTGATCCGAATGGATCCCTGTCTCAACGCATCAAGCATATCAAATTACATTATGAAATCATAAAAATTACTCAATTGAGTCTGAAGATGCTAAAACAACCTTGAGAAATCGTTGGGAATATATTCTCATTACATAGAATGCATGAGAATATCTCCCATTCATGTCCTCTGCCTCAATTGGACATGTGTTTTAAAAAACGATGTAACATGGAATCTGGAGAAACCTAGATTATAAAATTGAGTGTATCTCCCAAACCACCTCAAATTTTGGAAAACTACATAGGTGGTAACCAATTGGACCCTTCTGAACAAAACCCATATCTTTGATTTTCAATATTCGCTTCCATCACCTTGTAATTTGTGCCCAAAGTTGACCGTGCGAAACTGTTGCTAATTTTTGGTTGAACTGTTAATTGCAAGTTGGAGACTTGGAGAATTGACTTGGGATTGATTTGAATAGCATGAAAGCATGTTGACACTACTGCAGAGAAAAACCCAGGTTGCAATTTTCCTTCTAGAAGTCTATAAGTACCAAGAAATACAACACGAGTTATAGGAGTTCCTCGTATAGGTTACAAGACTTGGCTCCATTAACCATCATCAATAATAATTTAAATTTGACTCTCCTAATTCATCAAAGGTTATGGAAAAACACATAATAAACCATCATAATTACCTCATGAGCCTTGGATTACCATTTTAGACAAAATGTGATAAAATAATGGTTATCATGGTGAATAAAGTGATTTTAAGTGGTCAAAAAGGGGTTTATTGGTAGTGAAAATGGCGTCGATTTGGAGACCCAACAAGAAATATACGTGAGTTTCATCCATAAGTAGCACAACTAGAAGAGAAGAAGTCTCAGTATGAAGACTTCATTAGAGAAAGGGAATAATTCTTTATAAAGAAATTCCCCGAGTTATTTTAATTTTGTCTTAATGGATACTTGAAAATAACACTTTTCTTATGAATAGATGGTAGAATTATGATATTTATTTATGAGACTTTAAAATATCATATTATATTTCGGGGAGTTACAAGTGGCATATGTCATGATTTTTTGATGCATGTTTATGGTATACTTTATGGTGTTGATTTTTTTATATTTGATTATATTATGGAGCGACAAGGAAAAACTAGAAATGATTATTAAAACAAAGGATGTATGATAGAAGGGGGACCTCACCTATTTAGTTATTATATTAATTATTTATCCTTATCATAAAAAGTACTTGTCCTATTTATTAACTAACGTTATTTATATTTAGTAACTAAAAGTAGTTCAACTACTTGGAGAACTACCTTTTTAGAGAATAAAAGGGAGAAAAGAAGGACAAGGAGGCCATAGAAATAGAGATACTTCTGATGACGTTTGTTCTTGTTTCAAGTGACAACTTTGATATCCATTCTTTCATTTTTTGAGTTTCATTAGAGCTAAATCCTCTTGTTGACAACATGATCATCCTAAATGTGGAAAAGAAGAAATGACTAAGAAGCATAGAATTTTGACATGCTTTAGAAGGTCATTCATTTATCTTGGCAGTTTGTTTAGTTTCATTAGAATTATTGAATTAATTTTTAGTTCTGATTAAGACTATTTTGGAGAGTCAAGACTTGATGAGCTTGTGGCTTGGTTGATTTAGTACATTTTAGTCTTTGCATTTTTCTTTTAGACACAAGTTATCTTTGTATGATTGTTAAAATTCCATCCTAGACTTCTAAGTCTAATTTTGGTCCATACCCTCGCAGGGGTTTGAAAGAGGCATTTGGATGTAACTCATAAAAGTCATCATTAATAAAAATCTGGTTTATTCTCAATTGAGACTTGTGGTTACTGGTTTTCAGATTGTATGTATTCTTTATTCTGTTCATTTAAATTTTATAAACATTTATACATAAATATTTTTACAATTTTTTGCAAAGCACACAACTTGATAATAACATCAGGACCAAGAACATATTTCTTTACGGTTGATTGATAATTTTGAATAGGCTATCAGCCCAGGGTAACATTCCCTCCTATCTCACCTTAGCCTAGTGAGATTCGAAAATGCTTGAGTGAGGACATTTCATTCCTTACCTCAACGTATCCCAATTCAATGTTATGACTATGTATAAAAAAGAGGTTGACATAATTATTGGTTCAACTTGGGTCAAAACACTAAGTACCTTTATATTAAACATGTTTTTTTTTTTTTGACAATTCACTATAAGAAGAAGAATATAATTATATGGTAGAATGTTACAATGAAGTCAAATTTAGAAGCTCCCTTATAAAAATAATTTAAATTTGTTTCAAAGGTGATCTTTCAAGATAATAAAATGTCAATATAAAATATGCAAAAAGAATTTGACAATTTTTTTCTATCAAAGATGAAGAAATTTCTCACCTTAAGAATCATATTCAAAGCTTGATCACAAAGATTAAGAAGCTGAAAAGTGAAAAGAAGTTGCAAAAAGAAATGTTGGAGCAACTTACCCACAAAGAATCAATGATTATAAGGAAACAAAGACCAATCTTGTTGAAATAAAGAAGCCATTAAATGTAAAAATTCAAACCTTGGAGAAAGGAACCAATGCATATACAATCAACACCGTAAGTTCCAAGGTATTTTTTAAGGACTCAAATATTATGCCTACATATAGTATTCTAGGTGACTATTTCAAATTGAAAAAATCATACATATATATATGTAGGGGAATATTCAATAAGAAACATATAATTTTCTATTAAAACTTTTAAACTTTGGCAACTATTATAAATTTAGTCATACTTTATATAAAAAATAGGAGAATTTTTAAAGAGAAAATGACCAATTGGTGAATACATATTTTAAAAATGGCCAAAAAATAGCCAATTGGAGAAAATTTGCCTCTAAAAAAAACTATGAGGTCTGTAGCCTATAAATATGATGTAATGTCCCCATATACTCACTAAGGGACACTATCAATTTTTTTTTTCTTTAATACCATTCTGTAACATGCTCAATTGCATGGTTGGGCCATATTACTACAAAATCAACTATCATTTGATTCAAATGTGAAAATATAAATAACATGAGATACACACTCATGAAAACACCATCAATAATGAATGCAATTGATTTAAACATGCACACCAATAATTAACACATAAAACATCATTCATATATACAAAATACCAAGTAAATGCAACATTCAATCATATAATTAAAACTGTAAATGACATAGTGATTAAAACACTTATCTTTAAAAAATATTTACACAACCGACTATAGATATAGGATGCCCGACCTAACCATAGCATCTGCTGCTCCAATCCTCTCAGTAGCAAGTCACCCTTGAGCTGGGGATATGAATCCACAAGGAGGAACACGATCCTAAGGGTGTCTATAGTCCATTGTAATTGCTTAATACCCACTAAAAACATAATGACACAACTCCTACAATAATTCCAACCACATATATCTCTTCCTCATCAGCTTGCACAACCTGAGGAATGGAATTTCCTTCTCTGCACTGCAGTCCCTCAGACAATCTCCATCCCCTTCAGGGATTCATCACAAACTGGCTAGGAATATCTCTATTGGGGAATCCATGGAATCCAACTGCAACAAGAGTGCTCACACAAGAATCTCACTTGATCTTGGGTAATTTTCTCAACATAGAATCACTCACATGCTTAACAAAGTCATTTTTAGCATAATTTTAAGATTCAATAAGTTGTCTTAAATACCCACTATGGTTGGCCACTCTTTCCCCACACTCATCTATGTTTTTACTCTCTTCTCACTAATTGTAAAAAAACACAATTTTTCCTACTCAAATTTCCTCTTTTCCCATACTTGGTTGACTCTTACTTTACCCCCAAAGATTACACTCAACCCGTACTATCCTAACTAAGTGGGATGCCTTTCTCACTTAACCTCTTAGATGAATTAAATGATTTGAGTGCTTAATAAGTCAAAGGGATAAATGGATAAGTGACAAACTGATTAATGAGGATGGCTTAAGAATTAAGGCATAAGAAAACCCCTAAAACCCCCCTCTCTTGTGGAATCATAACCCCCCATTACTTGTTGGGTAGGTGTTATATTCTTTGCATGTGTATGGGAAGGGGTGCATCAGATTTGATGATTGCATCTGACAATCCCTCCCTAGTAGTACTCTTTGTGTCGTGTGCACCAGGTGATTTCCTAGGGGGGGGAGGATTCCCCCCCTGGTTACCCAGAGTGTTCGGAGAAACACCCCATTTTTTCTTTTTGGGCGGTTTTGGCTATTCTAGCGTTTTTTTCGCTATTTTTAGCAGTTTTCTAAATTAATCCTAGATTAAGGGATTAGGGTTTTAGTAGTTGTGGAATACCTAAAATATTGTGTATATATTGTATTACCAATGGTGAAATTAAGACAATGAAGAGTTGAGAGGTGCAACACCAAGGAAGTTTGGTTTTCTCTTGGTTAAGGGTTTCTAGTGTAAATCTCTATGCACTGTTTGTATGAGCCATTGATTACTTTATGTTTTTCTTAGAATATGTATGCATTACTTTACTTCAAAGGTTTAAAACTCACATGTGGTATCAAAGGGATGCTTTTATTGCTGAGGGTTTGTCTTGATCTTGATAGATCAAGTTTATATTGAGTCTGTGATGAACGTGGGCTAAGTGGGATCTTTGTAGTGGTGATTTGTGTGTTGAAAGATAATGACAAGCAATTCTAGAATCGATATTGAGAAGTTAAACGGTAAAAAATATGATATATGGAATCTCAATATGGAGGGCCCTCTTGTAGAAAAAGAACAATGGATTTCTATGGATCCTAGTACACGACCTACTGGTACATAACCTACTAGTACACAAACTACTGGTACATAGTCTACTGGTACACAAACTTGTAACATCCCTAGTTTTAATCCCCACAAATTATAACGTAATTGTATAAACATGGATTAGTTCAGTGAGCCAATATGATTGGGGAAAATATCCCATATTGATTAATATGGTCAGGGGGGGAAATTGTGTATTAGGTACAATTAAATAATTAATAAAAATAACAATCGATGGATGTGATACAAGAAGGATTAAAATGACGGGGGGACTATGATTCCATAAGAGAGAAGGGTCCAAGGGGGGGATTATTCATGGTTATTAATCCAACCCACATGCCTGAATTATTATAATTGTATATAACCTTCTAATTTTATGTGGAGTGTGTTGAAATCCAATCATTTAACTCCTGTAAGAGGGTGGGTGTGAGGAATCCCATCCCATAGTTATTGGAGATAATGGGCATGAGTAAAATTATGTTGGCGAGGAGTGTAATTCAAGTCAAGCAAGAAAACAAAGAGATAAAAATCATATGGAAAAGGGGAAGTTTTTGGACATCACGTTTTTGGATGGAGAAGAGTTTTTACATGCAATTTTGGGGAAACAAAGGAAGAGAAGAGGGATGGGAAGAGGAACAACCATGATATAATTGAAGGTAGCCATTGTTTTTCTGTGTTTTATGTTGAGAAAGAGCCATGTGTTCTTGTAAAAAGAGGCTATAATCCTGTAGTGAGTTTCCTATTGAGAAAATGACTCAAGAGCCTTGCGTGGGATGCTATGAAAAACTCTTTGGGAATACAAGAGTTCCTGAAGGTCCCCAACTAAGAGTTCCTATATAAACAAGTGCACTAAGGGGCCTTGATAAATGAATGGTACATATTGAGGGACTATGAGTAGTGAAGGGGGTACATTCCTTGGGTAGTGCAAATTGTGGGGAAGAGAGAGAGATGGTAGATTGGAACTGTTGTAGGAGTGGAACTTGGGATTTTAGGTTGCTGAGTGTGGAGAGTGGAAAACTAGAGGGCCATATCTCCTTGTGGACTCATAGACTCAACTTGGGAGTGACATGTTGTTGATATTTGGAGAAACAATGCCTATGGTTGGGAGGTTCATCCTTCGTTTGCAACCAACTAGATTATATTTATATACAAATAAGTGTTTCTATTGTGTTTATTATGTTTATTCCACTATGTAAATGCTTTATTTGAATGTTGTGCAATCCTTGGGTGTTTACTAGATGCATTCATGATTTATAAATGTCGCAGATGCATGGTTAAATCAACATGTTATTTGCTGTGAATTTTATGAGCTTGTTGCCCCTTGATTTTCTGTTATATGTTTGGGGAAGTTTTAATTCGTTTTAGCAGGCTAAGTCATTTTCCACCATGACGAGACTCATCATGGGTGATGTGTACGTTACAAAACTACTAGTACTCAATCTACTGGTATGTCAAAATAATATTAGGATAAGCTGGATAGAAGAGCAAGGAGTATGATTCAAATCTTCCTGGAAGATTTAGTGTTATTGAATGTGTCAGAAGAATATACAACCAAGGAACTATGGGAAAAGTTGGGGAATTTGTATCAGTCAAAGTCCCTGGTAAACAAGTTGTTTCTTCGAAAGAAGATGTATCATCTTAGGATGGAAGATGGAGATTCTATGACATAGCATCTAAATGCCTTCAATGCTCTGGTAAGTCAACTTGGATATGTTAATATTATGCTTGTAGAAGAAGACAAGTGTATTAATTTGTTATTTTCTTTTCCAGATTCTTGGGATAATCCAATTGTAGAAATTGGTAGTACCACACAATCTGCATCGAAGAATGAGTATGTAGTTTCATCCTTGCTATCAGAAGAGATGAGAAAAAAAAGCATGGATAGTCATAACATAGATGCTTTATTTGTAAGAGGTCATCCCAAATATAGGGATACAAATAAGTCTTCATGGGGGAGATTTAAATCTAAAGGTAGGTTTAAATCCCCAGGAAAATCTTTGAGGAAATGCTGGAAATGTGGTAAAGCTAGGCATTATAAGAAATATTGCAGGTCTAAGAAAGTTGATAAACCAAATGGATCTAATGATGCCTCTTCTACATAGGAAAAAACCTCCATAGAAGAAGGAGATGATGTTTATTTTGCATCTACAGGTACACATGCAGATCCTAATGTATGTTTGATTGAATCAGGTGCATCATTTCATATGATTCATATGACTCCTCACAGGTGATGTATAGTTTTTCTATTTTAGCGTTTTTCGCTATTTTTAGTAGTTTTCTAAATCAATCCCGGATTAAGGGATTAGGGTTTTGGTAGTTGCAAAATACCTAAAATATTGTGTATATATTGTATTGCGAATGGTGAAATTAAGACAATGAAGAGTTGAGAGGTGTGACACCAAGGAAGGCTGGTTTTCTCTCGGTTAAGGGTTTACAATGTAAGTCTCTGTGCACTATGTGTATGAGCCATTGATTACTTTCTATTTTTCTTATAATCTGTATGCATTACTTTACTTCACAGGTTTAAATCTTAGATTACTCTGGTCCTTACTCGTCTACAGTTGGTGGTCTATTTCATTTTATTATTTTGCATGTACAATGTTTACATATTAGATTGCTTGGCCTGCAACCATTTAGAATATTCACAATTATACAATGCTACATTGGGGATAAAAAATGGGGTGTTACAATCCCCTCCCCCTACAATTTTCACTATCCTTAGTTCACATCACCATACAAGTGTACATGTATACATACATAGATTATTACATCACAATATTTGATAATTCCGCAGTATAATGACACTTGCAACAGTTCCAACTAATAATATCTCATTCTCCTCAGTCTTCACAACCCAAGGAAGTGTACCCCCTCCTCTGCATCATAGTCCCTCAGGCTATCCCACTTTGCTTCCAAGGATCCAACATAGGTGAGATGGGAAGTCTTAGAGTTGTGGCTCTAGGAATTTCAACTGCACCAAAATGGATTCTTTGTACACATATATACAAGTATATATTAAAATTCCCTAAGAATATGAAAAATGTTGTGGGTACTCTTCCTACATGGTCTCTTCATTCTCCCATATGGCATCTTCAGGACCATAGCAGATCCATTTAACTTTTACCAGGCCAATGGATTGGATCCCGAGCACTTGGAATTATTAGTCTAGTATGCACACTAGCTCCACTCGAAAGTTCCCTTTGTACTCCACCCAGATCATTGTCCAATCAATCACATGGTTAGGATCAAACACATAATTATTTAATAAATAAAAATGAAACACATTATGAACTTTCATGGATGTAGGCAATGCAAGCATGTATGCAATTGAGAATATCATCTCTAGAATTTCAAATGGCCCACAATATCTTGTTGCAAAATTTGGGAAACTTCCCCATTTCAACGAGCTCCTTTTTTCCTTCACTTTCATAAACACATGCTTGCCCACTTTAATTTCCTTTTTTTCTCTACCCTTTTTTGCATAGATTTTCTGTCTATCCTTCTTTAAATTTTGCTTTATTTTTATCATCTATTCCATTTCTCTTATCAATTTTGGTGCAATAATGGCTTTGTCTGCTGGGTTATCCTATATCACTGGAATGTTGCATTTTCTGCCATACAAGGCTTCAAATGGGCTCATCTTCAATGATGCCTGATACCCATTGTTATAAGTGAATTCAACCAAACGAAGATAGTATTCCCATTTGGAAGGATGATCCATTACACACATTATTAACATATCTTCAATTATTTGGTTGACCCTCTCTATCTTCCCATCTGATTCTGGATGATAAGATGTGCTAAAATTTAGATTTGTTCCAAATATTTTGAACAACCCTTTCCAAAAATTGGAAGTGAACTTGGTATCTCTGTCAAATACAATTTCCTTTGGAACACCATGTAGCCTGGAAATTTCCTTCAATAAAATTTATGCAATATTGGTTGTCGTATGTGTCATCTTAACTCAAATAAAATGTGGTAAGATTGTCCACAACTAACATGATGGAATTATGTTTCCTTGCTATTTTGGGCAACTTGGTAATGAAATTTATGGTAACAATCTTCCATTTCCACTCAGGAATGGGCAATGGCTGTAGAAATCCCACTGGATGTATGTGTTCAACCTTTACCTTTTGACATTCCATGCATCTAACAATAAAATCAACCCCATATTTCTTTATTCCAGGCCAACAATATTGGTCATCTTACAACTAAAATTGTTTTCTAATATCCTGGATGTACGACATATGGCACATTGTGCATTTCTTTTAAAATCAAATTTCTCAATTCTTGAGAATTAGGAACATAAACTTTGTTACTATACAAGATAATTCCATCCTCTTCCATTTTTAAATATTTATATTTCTGTTGTACATTACTCTACTATAAGATTTCTTTAATTTGCACATAATGATGGTCCATTGCCAAAGATTCTAAAATTATATCTTTTAAATATGAATTGTACATGCTTATGGATGTAGCATCCATTTCTTGCACTCTTCTGCTGAGTGAATACTTTATTCTCTTTCCCTTTAATATGTTTGATGCCAATTCATATTCACTGAGAATTTCCAGCCATTTAGTTTTTTCGACATTCAATGTTGGCTATCCAAACAAATATTTTAGACCACTATGGTTTGTTCTCAGTTCAGATTTTCTGCCCATGAGACAATGCCTCCACATTTTTAAGGCATGAACTAGTGCCACCAATTCCAAGTCACGGGTAGAATAATTTATTTCATTCTCTTTGAGTTTCCTTGACTCATAACATATGACATGCCAATTTTGGGTAAGGACTCCACCAATTCCTTGCTTGCATGCATATGTGCACATAAAAAAATCCTGATTTGGATATGCAATCTTTAAGATAGGTGCACTGGTCAATAAATATTTCAAGTATTGGAATCTCTCTTCACACTTGGTAGTCCATTCAAATTTTATTCCTTTCTTTTGTAATGAAGTAATTGGATGTGAAATCTTGGAGAAACCTGCTATGAATCTCTTGTGTTAACCAACTAGACCCATAAATGATCTAACTTCTGAAATATACTTTGGTTCTGGCCAACTTTTGATTGCTTCAATATTTTTGGGATCTACTGCTATGCCATCCTCTGAGACAATGTGGCCCAAATAATGGATTTTCTTTTGATAAAAAGTGCACTTTCTCAACTTGTCATACAATTTGTGTTCTCTCAACACTTATAGCACAATTCTCAAATGTTTCTCATGCTCCTTCTCTATCTTGGAGTAGATAAGAATATCATCTAAGAAGACAATAAATTTTTTTTCCAGGTAATTTATGAACACTCCATTCATTAAATACATAAAATTAGACGACACATTTGTCAACCCAAATGTCACCATTACAAAATAATAATGACCATACCTTGTTTGAAAGGTTGTCTTTCTAGTATATTCTTCTCAGATTCTTACTTGATGATAACCTGATCTCAAGTCAATCTTGGAAAATGTCTTTGCATCCTTCAACTAATAAAAAAGATCATTAATCCTTGGAAAATGATACTTGTTATTTACTATAACCTTATTTATCTTTCTGAAGTCAATACATAACCTCAGAGTTCCATCCTTTTTATTCCCAAAAAGAACTGGGGCACCCCAAGGAGAAACACTTAGGTGTATGTACCCCTTATTCAATAAATCTTTTAGCTCTAGTGTTCTCATTTTGTAGGGAGTTTTGGACAATGGAGCAACTTCCAACATCAAATTCATAGAGAAATCAATGTCTATCTTTGGTGGCAATCCTGAAAATTCTCCAAACATATATTTATATTACTTCAATACTGGATAATCTTCAATATTTGACACTTCATCCTTGGCTAGATCTTCCATATGCGCTGCATATAATTGGAACCCTTTTCTAAAACTTATTTTCAACTACAATGCTGAAATCTCTCTAATAGATATAGGCCTTGGAATACCATGAACTCTCCTTGAATTTCCTTCCTCATCAAGGCATGTGAAAACATTGTTGTATCAATCTAGGACAATATGATTCTTTTCCTTCCAATCCATGACAATCAAGCAATCATATGATCCGAGTGGTATGGTGTTCAAATCAACCTTAATGCTAACTCCATTCATGTTCATTAGGAAATATTTAACAAGCTCATTGATACTTCTCTTGGTTTCAGTGGCCATCTGAACCAACCAAGACTTTTCATGCTTACATCTCTTCAATTTAAATATGTCAACCATATTAGGATCTATATAGCCATGACTAGATCTAGAATCAATCAAAATAGATATGGGATGATTATCAATCTTACCTTCCACCTCCATCATGTGGGATTGATAGTCTGCTTATCTATTGTCCAAGGTTTCATAAATCCTTGGCATGCTATTGCCCATGTCTTCCACTGTATCAACTTCCTAGATATTGTGAGCAATCCTCATCCTTTCTCCTTTGTGAGGAAAATATCTATACAGGTGGTCTCCCTCACATCCCCAACACTTTATAGGCTATTGTATCAACCTTTTCCCCAAGGAATATGCCATAGTGGGTTCATTTTATGCTTATTTCCCTTTTGTATAAGACTATGAATTGTTCCTAAAGAAAGGTGGATTAAATCCTTTCTTCCTCTGATCCATCTTTCCTTTCTTTTTTCCATCCCAAGATTTTAGAAAAGTTGGTATTCCCTTATTATTATCATAAAGATACTTTGCTTTTGTTATGGATTCTTCTAGTTTCTTGGGATCATCAAACCTAATTTTATCACTATAGAAAGAAGGTAGCCCACTTAGAAATATTTAGATTTTAACCTTCTCGTCCTTTATGAAGCCAACATACCTCAACAATTCAAGGAACCTCTTCTCATACTCATCCATTATCATGATTCTAAGCTTGATTTCAAAGAACTCTTTCCTCTTCTTATCATAATAATTTTCTAACAAGTGTTTCTTCTGAAAATACTTTTTGAACTTCCTCCATGAGATCCTATTCTCATCAATGTGCTTAACTTGCTTGATTTGGTCTCACCATATTTATGCTTTTCCTTAAAGATGGTAGTTTGCAAGTCTATATTATATATTTGATGAATAATTATGCAATTGGAAACATTTATTCATTCCCAACAACCATGCTTCTTCATCTTCATATTTCTTATGATCACCATAAAAAGTAGGAGGCTTAATCTTTTTAAGCTCTCCTTGCAAATCATCCACCTTAGACCTCCTTCTTTGATTTATGATAGGGGACACACTTGGGATAGTCTCTGAACCTGAACATGCATGTTCTCTTCTGGTTGAGTGTCATAGTGAGTGATGATGTCTTCTATCACTCCTTGAATTCCTAGATCCTCTATGATCATCCCTCCTATCATAAGATCTGGATGCTTCTCCTTGCCTTACACTAGCTTCTTGTTTTGTGCCAAAATATTTATTGACTTGTCTATGCAACATATTCAAACTATGTAGCAGCTCCTCATTATCTCTTATGCTATTTTCATTGTCTACTCTATATCTCTACACTTCTTTATGCAATATTCTCATAGTATCAACAAGATCCACATGCTCTACTTTGCTTCTATGTCTATTGGAATTGGACTCTACATTTCCTAGGCTGATATGTAAACCTATGATTTAATCCTCATGGTTGTAATATCCATGGTAATCCTCCATAGCTCTAGTCCTCATATAATAAATAAATATTTTATTCATGTACCTCTGATTGTAATGTACCTAAATACTCACTAAGGCATGCTACCATAAAAATTCATCTTTGATACCACAATGTAATGTACCTAGCCTCCAAGCTGAGCCACTTTACTACAAAATACGAGTTAACATGACTCTAATCCAATGCAATAATATGCATGCACACAACATGCCAAAAAAATCAATAATAATCGACATAATAAATGTAACAACCCCATCGTTACGACTAGAAGCAAAGCATAATTTTTTATTTTTTTTAGATTTTTAAAAACATGATGACAACTACGAATCCACGCACTAGCACAAGAGCGACTGGGAAAATCATGCGTAAAACAACAGGGAGAATCGACTACCCGCCTGACACAACACGACAACCCTACGGGCTAAGGGACACCATCCACAATCCTGACACTATGGTTTCGATAGCCAGAATGCTAGAACCTCTAAGGTGCACAACCCAACGCATGAAGGCATTATAACCCCAACGATAACAACAACTACAGTGAACAACACCCATAATGGGAAGCCCAAACTATGGCCCAATTATCAATCGTCTCTATCCACTAGGGAAAACAATGATACCCTCATCAGGAATCATGTTGTCCCCAGGTGATAGATGCGACAATAACCCTGGCGCCACATCACCTATATGGACTAAGGACCCATGATAAATCCAATGTGCTAGGGGCCGAAATACTGACAAAAAGACTACACCCACAGCCCCCGAGCAACAGGTCGACAAGATGCAAGATGACTATAACAATTATATGATATAAATAATCCCCAGCCATCCTACCTCAACATGGTTAATGGAACCTAGGGATATACTTAATAACCTAACACCTCACATAAACTCCCAACCCCAGAGGCATCAAATGATATTTAAATGGATCCTCCCTTACCATTTATGGATTGTCTACTTGTTCCTTTTTGGCATTACAAGTGAACTACTAAAAGCACTTAGCATAATAAAAAAATGATGTCAACAATGAGACCTGTCTGTGAGTGTAAGTGAATGATCTAACAAAATTCAAACTACGTGGTCCAACATAATGAAGTATCGGGGTAATGCAGCTGACAAACCATTAGTACTTAACATGATATCGCTAGATCAATAACCATAATGATTTGATAATAAATCATTGTGTAAAAACATTTTCCTTCCATAAAATTTAAGCGCTATCCAAGACGATGATATTAACAATACTTAAAACGTTATTTAAAGGATATCAACAGTATTCAAATGATATCAATGATAATTGGAATGATATCAACAACATCGAAGATGTTTCACTATTAAAATGCTAACCACATTATTTAAGATACTTCCGTCAATCTTTAACACTCTATCAACAATATCTTGAATTTACAGTCATGCCAGACCACCCACACACAAAAATACACACACATTTAACATTAAATCGCTGCCAAACATCTAAGCACCACAACCACTATAGAGCAGTGTATACTATCCCAATCATACACTCTGTCATACCTATTAACAAAAAAATGTTAACATAAATAAAATAAGGCTGTTGTCGAAGGGGCTGTCTAAAAACAAGATCATTGTCTATGACATTCGCCTGGGGATATTAACTCACATCACGATATCTATAAAAAGGCCATCAAACATCCAATGTTGTCTACAGAGCTAGGACATAGTTGGTAAGGATAATCTAACATCTGTCAAAGCTGACTATAAAATTTATGTGTAAAGGCACTGTTGTTCTAGAGTTTATACTTAAGGCTTGAAAGTATAAAGTCTAGGCATCCAAAAAAAAAGGTGTATGATATAAAGAAAGGAAAAAACAACTCTTAGGGGAAAAGGGAATATGGATGATTTTTGAGTTCTCTTTGTCTTGCTTCCAATTGTTCCTGGATGTTAATGTCCTGATCAATGACTGCCCATGAACGTTCAAGTTCAACCCGGGTGGTAGCAATTTTTAAGATGGTGTTAAAAAGTGTTAAAGCGATATTGGTCTGGTTTGTGAGACTGGGTTTGATATTGGGTTGTCTTGTAACAGGTACTATCATAGAGGAAAAAAAGTTTTAAAGATTTGTTTCTTTTTAGGTTGTTGTTTCTATTTTAGATTATGTAAGAAAAATTTCCAAATTTTGAATTAATAGTATAACAAAATCAAAGGTTGTTTCCCGTATCTAATTTAAACTGAAAACTATGCATGAAATGAAAGAAAACATAAAGCTGTGGAACAATGTGAGGCACCAACCAAGGAAGAATCTCACTTTGTGACAGAAGAAGAAAATGGACAAGAAAAAATTTAATGAAGAATAAGATATAGAAATCTAAATAATTCACAGGTCTTGTGCCTGCTGATAGCCGATATAGAAGAAAAACTGTAAACGATTAAATGACTTAAATAATAAATCACCACAGTAGATGTTGTACTAAATTGAAGCTAAGAATTCATCAAATATGTATAAGAGATGGTATTAGATATGAAATAATAGAGGAACACATAACTCAAACTTGACGGGATCTGGAGTCTTCGATTTGCATTTGTATTAATTCTGGCAAATGAAAATTTTCTCTGCTACAATTGGCCAAGGAAAAATCCCTTGATGTATCTTTCAAAATTGTATTTATGCAAAGAAAATCTTCAACCCTAGATGGCTGGTATTCTCCTAACCTCCTAGGTGCTAACGGTTACAGAATACAAAATTTGAACTGTTTTGCTCGGTTACTTTTTACTTTTCTACCAGTTGGACAAAAATGAGCACACATGCATTACTTCATCATTTCTTTGAAACACTTCCTTCACTCGGTCCCAAACACTCGACGCACTTGTCTAGAAGCTACACCAAAATTCTGGAAGGTTATGATGTGTCCTTTGATTCAAACACATATAAGTTCCTCTGAATTTTGGGCAGCCTGTCTTCGATCTTTCCCTTTTCAAACTTTGTTGATTGCAACTGTAGATTTGGATTTATTAGCCGCTTATCCATTTGGGTTGTGTCAAGCTGCTTCAATTGTGAAATCTTGAGTTGGGCTTCATTCCAACTCTCCTTGATATGTAGTTGATGCCTTACAACATTGATCTATCCTAATAGCCTAGGACAATCACCTTTGCCAATGCCCAATGTTTTTGTATCTAGCTGATCAAACACTTCTTCACATTCTTTCCTAACTTCTCTTTCCATTTTCCTTCTTTCGACAATATTGGTCTCCCATGTTTCTAACATGATGTCTTCCCTGATCTGTTCTTCTACAGTCAGCTTTGGGATTGCTGGTACTTCCTCTCTAGCTGAAAATGCTATTGCCTTTTGAAAACCAGCATGAGTTGTTGTGGCCTCTTTTTCCTTAAAACAATGCTATCCAGTGAGGAGCTTACTTCCAGGAAGTAGTTTTGAATGATTTCTATTTTGGAAAGCATGTTTTGTTGTTCCACCTGTAGTTTCTCATGCACCTCTAGTGCTTGGGCTTGAAATGTTGTTATATTCACAACTTTCCCTTCAATGGTCTTCAACTCAGCCTATAGCTATCTCACTAACTCTTCCTGTTGAATAACCTGTACTTGAATCATTTGCATCTTCTTGTTTGCTTCCTCTAAACTAGACTTCAACAATTGCATTTCCTTCTTGTCAACAGTCCTAGCGTTTTCAACTCTTTTATTTACCTTCTCTCAAATATTATTTTCCGTGTGCCTTATTTGGTCCTGCAACTGAGCTATCATTTGATTTTTCTGCTTCAGCCTCGTTTTCAGAGAGTCAATTGAGAATAAATTGGCAGTTGCCAAAGCTCCCATAGAGCCTGCTACTTCTGTGGCGAAGTCTTCCTCTTCTAGGTTTTTCCCATCTATGAGCACTCTGTGTTTCTTCACCATTGTGCCTTTTCTGAGATGCATTTCCTGTTTGACTACAACCTTCCTCTTCCTACTGAAGAAGTATTCAGAGGAAAGTATCTCTTCTCTAGAGATAGGAGTAAGTCACTTACATATATGACTTCCAGATGTGGGGTCCCAAAAGTTGACTGTATAGGAGTTAATGATGCAATAGGGCTGCCCAATTATGAAGATTGAGTTTCTCCTGCTATTTTGGGGATATCAATAGGAATAGTGGATGATGAAGGTGGAATTTTTTGACTCGAATTTGAAGGAGTCTCAGATTTAGAACTTGTTTCAGACACTGGATTCTTTGATTGTGAAGCTTCTTCTTTTTGTGAAGACGCTTCAGTATTCTTTAGATTTTGTTCTGCAGTCTCTTTATCATGATCCTTTGATTCGAAACCTGGGGGGATATTTCCTTGAGCTGGAGGAGGGTTTGTTGATTCTTCCTGTAGTATCTTCGGCAAACCACTTCGTCTGTGCTCCTGGAAAGTCATAAAGTTGGTCTGTAGGTCAGGTGATAATGCCTGAACTCTGTCTAATATTTCCTCATAGGTTATGGCTCCCTTGAACATATCTTTGCAGGGAGAAGCTTCATGTTCATACATATTCATATTGCATTGAGCAAGATGATTTCCTACAATTTGATAAGGGTCATGTTTTCTGAGTTCAAGATCTACCAATTTTATGTCTTCCAGTGCTGCAGCTTCAACCTTGGAATGACCAAAGTTAAGAAATGGACACTTCCTAATCTATACAGGAAAAAGTGGCCAGAACTTCTTATGAGATGCTTTCAATTCTGTGTCGATGCCACCTGTTATTATTTGGTAGGCCACCTCCCTACACACTAGTCTGTCGGGAAGGAATTTCAAAAGCGCGTGAGGAGGAATCGAGCACCCGAAAACCCTGATATAAGAGAAACCCTCTTCAATAAACCAATTTTCAATCACCTTGAGGTTTCCCATGATTGACTCTGAAATACGAGGGGGTTCATAACCATACAAAATTTGGTGCAAAGGTATCACTACGTAGTGAAAAATTTCGTAAAATAAATCTTTAACATTCTCCTCCCATAGTTTAGAGTGATAAACATGAATGGGCTCTGCGCAGGCTGGGTCCCAACTCCAATTCATTAAGGGGAAAGGAATCATTTAATAGATAACATCCATAATATATGAAGACATTTAAAAATATGTAGGTCGGCCTTTCAATTTTACTATTTGGTACTCTGCAATATCCTTAGTTATATTATTTGATAAAATTTTACCCCAGTTGAAACTGTAACCCTCGACTACTTCATGTATAAGTGGCACCCATTCTGGGAAATGGGTAGGGTTTTTATTCCCAAAAATACTACATAGAATCAAAGCTATATAAACCATGTATTTGTTTAACGAAGATGTGGCATAATTGTCATGGGTATCATCTCTAAATCTCACTGAAATTCCCCACCATTCTTTGATTATACCTGGATATGTTTGATCGAATTCTGTACATTCCTTTCTTTGAAATTCCTCTACAAATTCAACATTATAAATGTATTTAGAAGTAGGGGGAAGTTTATACATTACTTGGATGTGTTCGGGTCTGAACGAGCCGACGACGACCCCTTGGCCGTTTAGAATGCTCATTGTCTGAATGTCGGTTTTCTCTTAAGGCCAACTTATCATGTCATTGTATGGCATGAGTCTCGTCCGTGTGGATATTTTGTGAAGCTCAGACTCTGTTATGTCTCTGAGTTTATTTTTAGTCCTTTCATTTTCGAAATCGTCGGGGAAATTCTTAATCTCATAGTCTAAGGTTTCAAAAATCTGCCTCTAGGATTTGACTGAATCCATAGCATGTGGCATAGTGTTGGATATAACATCTCCATCCAGATTCGAGATTTCACCTGCCTTCTCACTCTTCTTAGGCGCCTTTCTGGGTGCCATGACGTTTGTGCTAAAATGAAAACCTGTTGCAGATAAGAAATGTGTGAGTTCTTCTGAGTGTAACTCACTCCTAGTTTGAAAGTAAGAATGAAATTCAAAATAAAAAACTTGTATTAACCTTTAACCTGTCTTAAATTTAGTGTACCTATACAGGCGATAAAAAATAAATGCTTTAATGGGGATGGTACGCTTGGAGATACACACTTTATGTAAAAACATATCTCCATTAATCCGTTATAGATACTGCCACATATCGACGATTCAAAACTAGGATTTCGAAAGGAATTTCATCGAAAACTCCCGAATAGTGAAATGTGAAAAGTTACTTAATACCCTTAATGCTTGTTTTAAAATTAAGTTAATTATGATTAAGTGCTTAATTATTTCAGGACTTCGTGTTTCGGAGTTTCGAGTATCATGTCCCCAAGAGGCATGACACAAGTAAATCCAGAATCATGAAACTGCGATGGGATTTATTTAGGCGCTAACCACTTGTTTTGACCCATTAATTAATCGTGATCAGGGGTTAGTCTTTACTTTTCATGGATTGGAGTATCAGGACTCCTATGACTCTTTAACGCAAGAAATCCTGAATCGCGAAATTGCGATGGGATTTATTATCATTAAACCTTCTTACTTCTTAATAAACATAGCATTATCTTTTAAGAACTTCGCGACTTCGGGAATCGAGGTTTAAGGAGACTCAAGGTCGACTCTTTGATTTCCCGAATTGCGACTGATTAATGATATGTTAAGTATGATTTAAAACTTAATTAATCATGATTAAAATCTATTTTGTGAAAAGCCCGTCGGGACATTTGAAATGTTGCTTAAGCTGAGATGGCCGAAAAAGAACATGTGAAAGGCTTAGAAGGCCGTTAACGTTTTTAATTATTACTTTAAAATCTGTTCAATTCCCTTTAAACAATCACTTTTTCGAGACTTCGGTACCAGGACTTTGGGGTTGTTATTAAAAAACATACTTTGTGAATAGCTGAACCCCGAAACCTAAAAATCCCAAAATACCTTTTCACCCCTTTTTAGAACTAAGGGCGGCTCCGTAACCAGAGAAAAAAGGATATTTGGATTTAGAGAAGAAAAATAAACATTGTTTCAACATAGGATCCATTTAGGTATCTCGTCTCCTTATGGGAAGAGAAGAACAATAGACCACATGCCTTTATTGGGAAATGGAGTCATTAGTTTGTTTCTGCAAAAACTTGTTCAGGAAGAGGGTGCAGAGGAAAAAGGGGGTTTCATCTTTATCTCTGAAATCTTTCGAAACCCAATCGCTCTTTAATATCAATTTTAGGCCATTTGAGTTCCTCTTTCTTGATATTGATTTGTGGTCTACTTAATATAACCCAAACAACCTTAGCAATTTTAACAGGTTCTGTTGATCTTGCTTGCCTCAAGGTGAAGTAATTTTAATGTTTTTAATCAGGGAGTCCTACGCAAACTTGGAATGTAGATCGAACTTCAAAGAAAACTAATTTACCAGAGTACAGTATAATTCATGTATAACAACCTTACAGATATCTTAGACATTGCTTCACTGCCAACGAGCCTGTTTAGTACCTCGATGAAGTTATCTGATTCCCTTTATTGATTTTCCTTTCACCACTTCAAATTGTAATTTTGCATTTAAATACTGAGATGAGGGCAATCATTTTATGAATTTCCTTTCATCATCTCTTTTTTGGACTAGATGGGGTCAATCAATTTTTGAATTTCCTTTCACCATCCATCTTATACTTTCTTTGACATGAAGTGGGAGAAATCAATTAGTATAAATTACACTAGGGGTGATATCTGTGTATAATTTTGCAACAGAGGTATGTCAATTCACTTTGATTACTCTGGATCAGTTTCTTTTTGGCCTTCAAAACATCTTAGTCTATAGGAAAACGTATGGGGGAAATTTATTTCCAGGGACCTTCTTTTGAGAAAGACTAAATTTTTTAAGAACTTGTTAAAATAACTAAGAGAGTCAGGATTAGCCTATACATATCTTTTCTCAATAAGAGTTTGAAGAGTCGTGAGGACTTGCCTTTCTTCTAAAGATTCATTTGTCAACTTTCAGAGCTAAAGTGTAACCTCTCCTTCCTTTGTTGAAATCATGGGAAGGCATCTGGGGTTGAGGGGAAGATACCATCGATTTGGACAGGATGACAGAGAAGGCTTTGGATTTCATAAACATAGTTGTGGCAATGCAATCCTGACTCTTGGAACCCTTTTTGAGGTCACTTTACTTCTCCTGTTTATTTTACTTATTTTTATCTTATCCATGGGAATCCTTTATGATCCATAGAAAATTTCGTTGTTTTGATGATACCTCGGGCGAATATGTTCATACTCATGAGATTGTTGTTGCACCTAGGTGATATTCATTTGAAATCTAGACATTTCATAAATTCATACCTTAGCCTTACCACTTCGTTCTCATCTTAGTAAATTATTTTTTTATCACCTGTTTTGAGCGAATCCATTTCCTGATACATGACCATCCATTTTATTATTTTTGATGTTTGGGTTGTAGACCGGAAACCTACAAGAAGACAACATGAAAAGCGTCACGGTTTTAAGATTGATAAAATTCAATGTGTTGAATATTTTATATCTCTATTTCTAGGAGATCACTAACCTGTTTTAATTGTGGTGAAAGTAAAACTTACCGAAAAACAATACAAACAAAAAACACAAACTTGTATATACAGTGGAATTTTGGAAATCGTTTATTGCATATAGTGTGTTAGGTGTTTTATATGTACTAAAAAAGACACTAAACTTCCCTCAATTAAATTGTCAACCCGGGGTAAGTAAACTTAGAGATGTAGCAAAATATATGCCAAAGGTAAAAAGTTTGGTAAGAGTATAGTCTAACTATGGAAAGAAACTATCTAGGGCTAATCTACTCAAGCAAACCTATCTAATGAACAAACCCTACTAAGCAAATTGAAACTAGGTAACCTAAGTACTTTTGGGCCAATGACTGATTGATAGTTCCTAAGGAAACAAATGAAAACTCTATGTAAAGCAAACTAGTTCATGACAATAAGCAAAGGTAAACTACTAAGCATATTAAGCAAATGATGAAAGAAAATTAACTTTGACTTTCCAACCTACATTTAATGATAAACTACCCTATGAAAGAAAATAAATAATCAAGTAAGAAAAAACACCTATCTAACATATTAAATCAAATAGAAAAGCAAGCAAAAACACCTAACTAACCTATTAAAGCAAAGAGACAAGCAAGCAAAAGCATAAAGCAAAAGACAAGTAAGCAAAGACTTCTCATTGAACAACTACCTAGCCTAANAGGCAAGTGAACTAAATGCCTAATGCAAAACTATTTCTCTTGCGTGAAAGGAAGTTTAAATGCTCAATGCAATGCATGAAAGGAAATATATTCTATTGAAAGCAAGAAAAACTATCAACTAAACGTATGAAAACAAGAAACTATCTCTTCTAATCTACGAAAGCAAGAAACTATCTTTAATCTATGAAACACTCAAATGTAATACTGGTGGTTGTGTGAATGCCTTCGATGGTGACAGATGATATATCGATGACACTTGACCACAAAGGACAGTTCTAATGGTATAAGCTCAATACTAATTTCAATGGCAAAATGAAAGGTGTGAAGTAAACAGTCCAATGAAAGTTTAGCCATGATAAAAGTAATGTTAAATACCCTGCATATTCATGTACAAACCATTTACATCATAATGAGATCATCATTATCTAACTAAGGAATTTAATTGCATTCTAATCTATGAAAGGAAATTGCGTGAAAGGAAACTATACTATGTCTATTTTAATCATTCAAGCTATGATAAAGAAAATGACCGAAACCAGAAATTAAAAACATGATATTAAAAAGTGAATTGACAATTACATTTAACCAATAACTAAGCAAGTGAAATCTATCTAAAACTGAAGTAAGCAAGCTATGATTCAAAAACTGGAAGCAAATCTATCCATCCATCAATCTTTGTCAGAAGAAACTTAGATTAAAACTATGCTCTATTCTAATTAAAAATATGTTCTAAGCTTGACTGTAAAAATATAAAAGAAAGCACAATTTATCATCTAGCTACATGCGGGGTTAGTATAGTGAGAGAGAGACTTGCAAGCCTTTTCTAATCTATGAGATTAATTTATTTTAATACATCTCATCATTCTAACCTATAAAAGAGAAACAAATCAGTTAAGCTACAACAAATTAATTAACTAAATAAAAATATGCATGTACAACAAATAAAGAAAGAGCAATTAAATCAAGAAATGCATAAATCAAAATAAAGAGAGTTACCAGACTACTGGTGGGCCCCCCAGCAATTCATGGTCACTCTCTAAAAGTATACCACGAGCTTAGCAGGCCGAATTCACCATACAAATCCAAAACCACAGTTCTGGCATAATTCTGGCAATGTAAAAACTCAAACAGAGAAAAATCGTTTTTCTGGCAATTCTAATGCTTATGCTACTTGGTTAACAATCTAATGAGCATCCTATTGGTATTTATAAGCTTACAACCCAGGTGGTTGACCATAGGAGGGTCGAACCACCTCTAAATTCAACAAATTACATTAAATGCATCCATAACTAACAAAACGGAGGAACCCAATGATCGCCCTCTTTGGACAACTGAAATCGATTTGTCTTGAGATTAGTAGTTGGAGGGGGTGATGACAAACAAAACCCATGTGCTTGATTTGTCCACCACTGGTTGCCAATACCATAACCACCAACTTGCCTTGCATTTTTGTGCAATACTGGGTGCTGGAACGAGTGTCGGATCAAGTACCGGAAAAAGTGCTGGATCAAGTGTCGGAACAAGTGTCGGACCAAGAAACATGGTGTGTTTTTCCCTGTAACAACAAAAAAACATGAATTAACTCTTGGAAACCATAAAATGTGATAAATTAAACTTGATTGAATCACAAAACACGAATTATATGTACCTCATGCTAATTGTATCATTTTACCATAAAATTCTTTAAAAAGCTCATTTGAAAGATAAAAACACATATGTACATATGGCAAAAAGTTTATAATAACATCATGAAGATGATCATATCTCGGGCCCAACATACCCCCACACTGACGATTTTGTAGGTCCCACTGCAAACAAAAAGAATTCATCCCTTGGAACTAGGCTTGTTGAGGAGGGTCAGCTTTAGAAGCCTCTCCTTGTTACTGTGTAGGCTTATCCTTGTGCCTCTTATGTTGCTTTAATCGTGCTCTTAAGTTGTGGTTATATTGGGTCATCCCATCAACCAACCGTTGAAGGGAGTTAACTTTTGCCTGAAGGACTGCATTGTCATGATGAAGGTGTGCATCTATTGTCTTCCTCTCTTCTAATTGTTGGAGAAGCTGATGGTTTTCCCTTTGTAGCTCCTCTATAGTTGGGGTAGAATCAATTATCTCTGAGGAAGGCTTAGGTCCTTTGAGAGATGTGGTTAATTTATCAATTTTAGGATCAAGAGTGGGCATGGGTGAAGTAGGTGTGATGGGAGATCGAAAAGGTGAGGTAGGTTCTGATTTTGTTTTCCTTAGTGGCTCTAATCCATCTGCAAAGACTTCTCTAGGTTTCTTATGAGGGCTCCCAAGGTCAGAGGATACTTGGATAGGATTTGAAGTAGGTGGAGGCTTTGCATAAGGCTTGGTTCTTATGTTCTGGGTACTCTTCTGAAAGGGTCCCTTACCAAATTGGTTGGGTCCTCTCTTGTTTGTGGGAATGATGGGAAAGTCTTGATGCATTAATTCTTGGGGATTCTTAGGTGTAGGATCAAGAGAAAATGAAGGCATTGGGGGGTCAACAATAGGCTTCTTTTGGTCTTTGTTCTTGGTCTTTTTCCCCGATGAAGAAGTAGGCATATCAACAAGATTTTGGTATTGTTTCGGCAAAGAGGGAGTTTGTGCAAGGGAGTTTGGAGTTTTTGGAGAGTGAGGCTTGGATGGAGAGATATTTTTTAGGCTAAGTGGCTTTTTACCGGTCTTAACTGTCAAGTGAGGATTTGCAAACTGGTAGATAAAGGCATCCCAACTTTGCCCCTACTTCTCTAGTTTGGTAAGAACGAGGAGTTTGATCAAACCATGGTGGAAGAGACTATTGTGGGGGTTGGTCACATTTTTCCTCACTTGAGAGGACATTTTCTGCAAGCTTTTGAGAAAATAAAAAGGAAAGTTCAAAGGTTTATTGGACAGAAAATGAGCCAGCAATCTAAAATGACAAGCTTTGAAGGTGGAGTATCTACCTTCACATGTAATTAACCTTCTGATGACGATAATGGGATTGACCAATTATGGCTTTATCCACTCCATACCCTTTCGCTCCTGAAATGCTATCGAATTTGGGCTTAAACACCCTGTTGTAACTTGAGCACAACAATTGATGATTCTTGAACCACCTATCTCCCATTCTTCGAAGTTTTGTTGCAGCAGCAATTGACTCTTATGTGACTACAAAATTGAGAGACCCTACATGTGCTATCCTTCCATCAAAACCAACTACAAATTGCATAGAAAGACCATCATCATGGCCTTGCAAACTTGACAGAAATGGACCCCAGCCAGCATGCAAGAACACTTCCCTACATTGTGCGAATTCTGGAATGGAAAACAAGTCTGCATACGAGGAGGGTTCATATCACTTGGGAATTGTGAAAGGGTTTGAATTCACCAAGCAAGGGAGAAATCGAGCCACACAAAGACATGAATTGGGCACAGTCTGAGTGCAATTGGAACAGAGGGAAAATTTTACCAAAAAAGGGTGCAAACAAGCCAAGAAATGGCACGAGTTTAACACAGTTTGAGTGTGATTAGAATAGAGGGAGAATTCGACAGAGGTTGGGCGCAATTCCTTAATGTAGGGTAGAGAAAATGGCAAGTGAAAATGAAACAATAGAGTGCCCAGCTCGATTTTGGATGCTCTTATGGTGGAGTACGTTTCCCACATGTGCGCACAAGTTGCCATGTATGGGAGATTCGAATTTGATGGCAATCTTGGGAGAAATGGAGTGGTACTTACTTAGATCAATGTCGAAGTCTTTTGACTTGGACATTTGATTTGTAACGAGCCTCCTCATTACGATGACGAACCTCATAAACAAGTACAATTTTGTTTTTTAATAATGTGTGTGCACGCGTGTACAAGGGAAATAAACACATTCGACTCTGCGTCGCCACCCGACGATGAACAAGACGCATACAATGACGAACACAAAATGATGACCTAAGACACACATCAAGTATCTGCATGCATTGAACGACGATCAATCGACAATAAATAAGATTGACTACCCGCCCATCCTACCCTGCAATGGTTAGGACCTCGAAGACACATAAGCAATGCTCAAGCCCAGGTTCCCATCGATTTTAACCATTTAAGGTCTCAGGGCTGGCGACTGTTATGAGGAACATGGAGGTGTCTACATCTCGCCCGACACAAGCAGACCAAGCAATTAAATGATTACAACCAAGTACAACAATAATTAAATGAACGACCACGTCCTCTACGGAAGGCATAAGACAGAAGGACTTGCACAACGACCAACCAAGTTCAACATTATTTAAAATGAACAACAATCCTCATTTACTAAATCATAATAATTTATGGTACTTAGTTCAAGGTACCTTACATTTTATAAGTCATCAATAACAATGAAATTCAATAGCATTATGATAAAATAACAATGTCATTACATTTTATATGATATCTAACACTAACATTACATTTTATTTTATATTGAAATAACATTACCCTTACATATTTCAACGATATATTACAATGACATTACTCCTTACATATTACAATACCAATAAATTACAGTAAAGTATCAATACCATTACATATAATAACCTTGCAATTTAAAATAACAACAACATTACATTTACATGTTATCTAACCCTGACATTACCTTTTAATTTATATGACAAGAACATTACTCTTACATAATTCAAGACAATATATTATAATGACATTAACTTTATATTTTACAACAATGATCTAATACATAAACAATTTCCTTCTTTAAATGGATACATAAAACAAATTCCTTCCTTAATAAATAAATAAAAGAAATGAATCCCTTCTTTAAATAAATAAAACTCACCATCTAGGAAACATCTTTTTTCAGCTGAATTGCTACTTTTATAAACATTCATTTCCTCTCTAAATTGAATAATAAAAAGAAAGCATTCATTTTTCACTACTTTTTATAAATAGCAACTGAAGATAGTAATCAATAAATACCTTCCTTTCATCTCAAATTTTAATATAAAAAAAGGGCATCCTTTTCAACTATCTTTTAAAATTAGCAACTGAAGTTAGAAAATGGGTAATTGAAGGCGATTGTCAAGGGAGAGTCGTTCAAGGTAGAAATGGAAGCCGTTAAGGGTTAAAGGAATTCACCTTACTCTAATCCACGTGCTGGAATGCTATTAAACAACGCTATCAAGTCAAAAATATCATTGCCAGATTAATAGAGCTGTTAGGATTAAAAGGTTCACCATTTAATGCGGGAGTGACCGTTGGTGTCCTAGTATAACGGGTTCATGCGTTGGTCAATGCCACTCGTAAAGGCACGAGGTGGCTATCGCATGGTAAGGAGTGGCTGTGCATAAGTAAAATGGATAGTAAAGTAATCTCAGCACTGAAAGCTGTAAGGCCTGAAGGTATATATATATATATATATATATATATATAAATAAAAAGATAAAATCACAGAACGAATTCCATATAACAATACATAAATTTGATAGTGTAAGTCTACAGAGTAAAGGCACGAGGGTTGTCAGCCAAGGGATAATAACTCGATGTACATGCACGCCAGAAAGGGAAATTTATTTTGATATGCTGTCCAAAATGAATAGCATTCAATGTACCGGTTCATCCGAAGGCAAAAAGTTTGTTGCCGAATTTATTAGGGGCGAGCACTGTGCACGTTTGGCCAAGCAGAAAAGGGAGATAACGACTCCAGGATGGAAACAACACACATTCCAACAGTAAATTCTAACCAACTAAACTAAAATGGACTCATAAACTCTCGATAGAAGTTAAGTCATGACAACCAGAAAGGTAATTAAATAAACCTAGAGCGAACTCCCGGCATTTGGGTCATTGGTGGTCTTTAATTTAGGAATTAATCAGTGATGTTTGCAAGAGGTAAGAAGACCGTGTGAAAATGTTAAAGGACTACTAATCGGTGGGTAAAAGGTGTGAACTTCATCACTGCTGTGTGAAGTTGGAGTGAGCGGTTCCATCGCTGAGTGAAACGTGTTACGTTGTGTCAAACTAAGATTAAATTTCATCAATAGGTAGTGCTGGGCATAAATTCATACCTTACGGTCACCCGTCCAAGGGTTCTTCGTTGTTCTCATAATTAAAGAGACCGGCCAGAAAAACAAAGGAAAATGCTACGCTTGAATCTCACTACGCCTGTAAGAACTAACAACATCAACAATTAAAGGGCTGAAACGTTGGATACATTCCCAAATGGTTGCACTGCTAAGAACATGGCCAGAAATCTTTAAATGCACAATTAAGCCATATACTATAACTACCCTTTAGAAAGAAGAACAAATAGAACCAAACTATTCTTCAATTGCATTCATAGCAGAACACATGGAACCAAAACCCCTTTTCAATGGCATTTATAACTGCAATATAAATTTATCTGCTACAGGAAGAAAATAAAACAAGCCAGGCTTAGTAAAACTTGAATTGAAGCACTTTCCGCATTCATCATAGAAGTTACAGCGTAAAAATCAACTTAGAGCACTGCAACAAAAGCATTAAAAAGATAATCCATGAGGCAACCAATTCAATATTGTTCTGTAATCAATGGACTTCTGTTATTCTCATTAGGAGGCGACCCATGGGTATGAGTGTGCCTGAAACAATTGTTCCACCGAATAAAACTACTTCTACCCAGCAGTAAACATACAGAACCTTCAAGGAAGCCAATCAATGAAAAAACAATTTAAAGTATTTCCCTAGGGCATATAATCCTCAGGAAATTAAAGTATTGGTCGTTCATCCGATAATGATAGATCAGCATAGTACATATTACCCTAGGGCATATAATCCTCAGTCAATAAGATAATAGCAACACTCACTTACTATTGGAAGTATTTCATCCGACTCAGATATTATACATAAATATGGATATTTAGCAACATTTTATCATGAGGTTCTTCAATATATTATTAGTTGTTTTTCATACCCAAGAAACATATATAATATAAATTGTACATGATCTGCAACACTAATACTTGTCACATGAGAAATTTAAATAAAGAAAAAAAAGTAGTTACAACAGTTACAATATAATCGCTGAGTAAATAAATAAAAACAACCATTAAATCCATTTACAATCGATGTCCCGATCCCAGCATAAGTCATAATGCATTCTATTCTACCAAATTAAAAATCATATTGTTGCCTTATCGCTCGCCTTGAATGACGTCTGTGCGTTCTTGCTCGCCGACGGTCGAGACCTCACCAGTACCTTCCAGCCAACTCTAGGGGTACTCTGCTTCCTCCTTAGCCCCCCGAGCCGCAAAGGAGCCACACACTTTCCAAAGGGTACGTCTAGCTCCCAGTTCGCCTCACAAGGTCGAGCTACCACTCCTCTCCGAGCTGGGAAATCCCAACTCCCCACAAGTAAATCAGTCAAGTCACTAATCTGGCAGTGTAACGTTACGCTAACAACCGATCCCCTTCTTCCTTCTCCTTCCTCTCTTTTATAGAGTTTTAGAACTTCCAAACTTTCCCTAAATCTCATTTAATTTAAGTTTTAAATACAAATCTTCTAAAAATTCTCCTTCGTACAAGTGTCATTCATCCCCCCACTTTCCTCCAATAATTATTTTCTTTAATTTATTTATTGTCTCATTTCCCTCACCCACCTAGAGTTACTCCTAAATTTACTCCTAGGTGTCCCTAGATTCCCTTACAGGTTTTAAAATCTTTCCCTAAAAAGAAATTGCTAAATCAGTTCAAAATTAGAAGTTTCTTAAATGCCGATTCTTTCCTAAGTTGGTTTCCCTTTTTTTACCATGAGTTCCCCTCTTTCCTCTTTAGGTTACCTCCTTTCCCTAAATTCCTAATTTTTACATTTCCTTCATTCCTTGTTATTTGATCTAGAAAAGACAGTTGTGCAAATTATACTCTTTTTACTTTTATTATTAATTTAGTACCTTTTTAAATTATCAAAAGTTAAAATAAATTAATTTCTTCTTGACATTTTATATCCACTGATTTTAATTAATTTCTTACTCTCTTCATTTTACCCGAAATTTTTTTGAAGACCAAAACTATTACTTAAGTGGTTTTTAGTTTAAATTTTATTATTTTATTTTTATATGTATATTTTCTTAAGGGTAGACAAAATTTTACCCCTAGAGAAGTTTTAGACTTAGAACTTAGATTCTGAATTGGGCGTCATTTAATTAGGGGAGTTGTTTTAAAATTTCTTAATGAGATATTTGTCTTAGGGCCTGTTATCGCTCAGTTTGTAGTTTAGGTCAAGTAGCTGAAGGGTAAGGGTCAAACTGGAATAACAGGAGCTTCCCCACCCACTGTCACCTTGATGGGGGCTCTTTCTATTTAGGGTGGCTAAGCCCAAGGGAGACGTCCCTGGCAATCTGGGGTTTGAAAGGAAAAGGCTCAAGGGATTAAGGCTAGTTTCCCCTTCACAGATTACCGCCAAGAAGATAGTCAAATGAAGAATAACCNGATCAAGTACCGAAACAAGTGTTGGATCAAGTGCCGGAACAAGTGTCGGACCAAGAAACATGGTGTGTTTTTCCCTGTAACAACAAAAAAACATGAATTAACTCTTGGAAACCATAAAATATGATAAATTAAACTTGATTGAATCACAAAATATGAATTATACATACCTCATGCCGATTGTATCATTTTACCATAAAATTCTTCAAAAAGCACCTTTGAAAGATAAAAAAATGCATATATACATATGGAAAAAACTGTATAATAACATCATGAAGATGATCATATCTCGGGCCCAACATACCCCCACACAGATGATTTTATAGGTCCCACTACAAACAAAAAGATGTCATCCCTTGGAACTAGGCTTGCTGAGGAGGGTCAACTTTAGAAGCCTCTCCTTCTTGTTGTGTAGGCTTAGCCTTGTGCCTCTTATGTTTCTTTAATTGTTCTCTTAAGCTGTGGTTAGATTGGGTCATCCCATCAACCAACCATTGAAGGGAGTTAACGTTTTCCTGAAGGACTGCATTGTCATGATGAAGGTGTGCATCCATTGTCTTCCTCTCTTCTAATTGTTGGAGAAGCTGATCGTTTTACCTTTGTAGCTCCTCTATGGTTGGGGCAGAATCAATGATCTCCGAGGAAGGCTTAGATCCTTTGAGAGATGTGGTCAATTTATCAAATTTAGGATCAAGAGTGGTCATGGGTGAAGTAGGTGTGATGGGAGATCGAAAAGGTGAGGTAGGCTCTGATTTTGTTTTCCTTAGTGGCTCTAATCCATCCGCAGAGACTTCTCTAGGTTTCTTATGAGGGCTCTCAAGGTCAAAGGATACTTGGATAGGATCCGAAGCAGGTGGAGGCTTTGCATAAGGCTTGGTTATTATGTTCTGGGTACTCTTCCGAAAGGGTCCCTTACCAAATCGGTTGGCTCCTTTCTTGTTTGTGGGAATGATGGGAAAGTCTTGATGCATTAGTTCATGGGGATTCTTAGGTCTAGGATCAAGAGAAAATGAAGGCAATGGGGGGTCAATAATAGGCTTCTTTTGGTCTTTGTTCTTGGTCTTTTTCCCCGATGAAGAAGTAGGAATATCAACAAGTTTTTGGTAGTGTTCTGGTAAAGAGGGAGTTTGTGCAAGGGAGTTTGAAGTTTTTGGAGAGTGAGGCTTGGATGGAGAGATAGTGTTTAGGCTAAGTGGCTTTTTGTTGGTCTTAACTGTCAAGTGAGGATTTGCAAACTGGTAGATAAAGGCATCCCAACTTTTCCCCTACTTCTCTAGTTTGGTAAGAATGAGGAGTTTGATCAAATCGTGGTGGAAGAGACTATTGTGGGGGTTGGTCACATTTTTCCTCACTTGAGAGGACATTTTCTCCAAGCTTTTGAGAAAATAAAAGGGAAAGTTCAAAGGTTTATTGAATAGAAAATGAGCCAGCAATATAAAGTGACAAGCTTTGAAGGTGGAGTATCTACCTTTACATGTAATTAACCTTGTGATAATGATGAGGGGATTGACCAATTATGGCTTTATCCACTCCTTAGCATACCCTTTCTCTTCTGAAATGCTCTCAAATACGAGCTTAAACACCCTATTGTAACTTGAGCGTGATAATTGATGATTCTTGAACCACCTATCTCCCATTCTTGGAAGTTTTGTTGCAACAACAATTGACTCTTCTGTGACTGCAAAATTGAGAGACCCTACATGTTCTATCTTACCATCAAAACCAACTGCAAATTGCATAGAAATACCTTCATCAAATTGCAAATTGAAAACTCAATAGAAATGACCCCCAGCTAGCACATAAGAACACTTCCCTACACTATGCGAATTCTGAAATGGAAAACAAGTCTACATAGGAGGATGGTTCGTATCACTTGGGCATTGTGACAGGGTTTGAATTCACCAAGAAAGGGAGAAATCGAGCCACACAGAGACATGAATTGGGCCCGGTCTGAGTGCAATTGGAACAGAGGGAAAATTTTACCAAGCAAGGGTGCAAAGAAGCCAAGAAATGGAAGGGGTTTAACACAGTCTGAGTGTGATTAGAACATAGGGCGAATTTGAAAGATGTTGGGCGCAATTCCTTAACGTAAGGCAGAGCAAATAGAAAGGGAAAATGAAACAATAGAGTGCCCAACCCAAATTTGGATGCTCTTATGGTGGAGTACGTTGCCTACATGTGCGCGCGAGCTGCCATGTGTGGGATATTCGAATTTGATGGCAAGCTTTAGAGCAATGGAGTGGTTTGTACTTAGATCAATGTCCAAGTCTTTTGACTTGGACATTTGATCATAACCATATGAAGCATCTTTTAATCAATTCTTGTAACAAATTTAATGAAATGTGATTGAATTCTAGTTCCCTGGAATCTAGGACAGTTATTGGTATGCAATGCAATGGAATTTCAAACGACACTTTAAACGACATTGCATCCGGCACCTCATCTGGCACATCATCTGGTACTTCATCTGGTAAGTGCATTTTCGCCTCTTTTAATGGACAACCTGCAATTTTGAATTATTTTTGACAACCATAGTGGTTAATGAGCAGAGGCAGAGCACTCCATGCGTATTCATTCTTCTTGTATATGACATATAGTGTCAAAACCTATAATGAACGGGTTATAGAAAGTGTCAAAACCTATAATGAATGGGTTTTAATGAATGATAAACCAATAAAGAGTGGTTTGTTAAGCATGAGTTCAGTAATGTATAGCACACAAGAGTTAAGCATTTAAAAATAACATGACTATCAATGTAATAACCTGTATCATGGTAATAATACAAAAATTCTTGCAAAGACTCCTTTCTCTAGGCAATGATCATAAGTATTGTGACACCTCACAATCAAAAGTATAGGAAACTAGTCAGTATCCCCCAATAGTCGAAGATTTACAGTATGCCAAGTGTAAAGATGAAATTTCACAGATTGGTCCAACGAGACAGTTAGGAGATTGCCCCACCTATAGGATAAGAGATCCTATATATAGATAATAAGAGGTAGGTAAGAGAGTTTCAAGATTGTCTTAGAGTCATTTCCCAATGGAAAATTGATGAGATTCATTAACCTTAGCTTAACCACACATACTCCATGTCAGTTTTTTCTGCAAGTAATGTCGTACATCAGGACAAGTTTAGATTTATTATTTACTTTTGTCAGATCATCATCCTCGCTAGGTAGAATGCCTCGTTGCTAGAAAGCCTGTTCAGTACTCTGGCGAGTTTACCTAGTCATACCATAGGCTGGTATCCACTGCCAACAGACTTGTTCAATATCTCGGCGGGTTAGCCTCTTAAACCTTCACAGACTGATCCTCCATTCTTTAAGATATTAGTATAATATTGCTTATGCAAGAAGATAGGGGAACAACTCTTAAACAACTTTTTCTTTCTTTTTCTTTTTAATTGGGATGGTATTTATGTTAGAGGATGACTTTCTATTATATTTTTTAGTGGTTGTCCTGATGTAATGGGTACTTAAGCGGACGTGGCCTATCTAAAGATATGATATAATCAAGCTATTTAGTGTGTAGTGGATTGTACCATCGAGAAAGAACAGAAAGGTATCTCTAGGCTCAACTCACTGTCTTCTTTTGTACTTATGATGATCTTTCCATGAATAATTGATAATGAGACCTCCCTATTACTCTTTGATAAAGACACTTGACTTACTTACTCAGGTCTCTTGGAAACATTGTACGAGAGACCTCTAGGCTTGATAGTTATGGTATCACTTCCTTATACGGTGGTGAAGAGTTTCAAGAGAAACTTCTTTGGAATGCCTTAAAAATGATAATTTTTCAAAAACATGGCTAATTATAGTAAGTCACTATTCATTTGATGCTTTAGCAGACACAAGATTCAAGTATAACAATGTTTGATGAAAGATCCTTGAAACGGTGTACTCCCGGTGAAATAATTACTTACA
>SNQJ01S0006374.1:220924-247678 GCA_010110895.2 Picea sitchensis
TATGTCTATTTTAATCATTCAAGCTATGATAAAGAAAATGACTGAAACCAGAAATTAAAAACATGATATTAAAAAGTGAATTGACAATTATATTTAACCAATAACTAAGCAAGTGAAATCTATATAAAACTGAAGTAAGCAAGCTATGATTAAAAAACTGGAAGCAAATCTATCCATCCATCAATCTTTGTCAGAAGAAACTCAAATTAAAACTATGCTCTGTTCTAATTAAAAATATGTTCTAAGCTTGACTGTAAAAATATAAAAGAAAGCACAATTTATCATCTAACTACATGCGGGGTTAGTATAGTGAGAGAGAGACTTGCAGTCCTTTTCTAATCTATGATATTAATGAATGTTAATACATCTCATCATTCTAACCTGTAAAAGAGAAGCAAATCAGTTAAGCTATACCAAATTAATTAACTAAATAAAAATATGCATGTACATCAAATAAAGAAAGAGCAATTAAATTAAGAAATGCATAAATCAACATAAAGAGAGTTACCAGACTGTTGGTGGGCCCCCCAGCGAGTCATGGTCACTCTCTAAAATTATATGATGAGCTCAGCAGGCAAAATTCACCATACAAATCCAAAAACACAGTTCTGGCATAATTCTAGCAATGTAAAAACTCAAACAGAGCAAAATTGTTTTTCTGGAAATGCTAATGCTTATGCTACTTGGTTAACAATCTAATGAGCATCCTATTGGTATTTATAATCTTACAACCCAGGTGGTCTACCACAGGAGGGTCGAACCACCTCTAAATTCGGAAAATTACATTAAATGCATCCATAACTAACAAAACGGAGGAACCCAATGATCGCCCTCTTTGGAAAACTGAAATCTAGTTGTATTGAGTTTAGTAGCTAGAGGGGGCGATGAAAAAAAAAACCCATGTGCTCGATTTGTACTCCACCAGCCACCAATACCATAACCGCCAACTTGCCTTGTGTTTTTGTGCAATACTGGGTGTCGGAACGAGTGCCAGATCAAGTACTGGAACAAGTGTTGGATCAAGTGTCGGACCAAGAAACATGGTGCGTTTTTCCCTGTAACAACAAAAAAACATGAATTAACTCTTGGAAACCATAAAATATGATAAATTAAACTTGATTGAATCACAAAACACGAATTATACGTACCTCATGCCGATTGTATCATTTTACCATAAAATTCTTTAAAAAGCTCCTTTGAAAGATAAAAACGCATATGTACATATGGAAAAAGTGTATAATAACGTCATGAAGATGATCATATCTCGGGCCCAGCATAGTGCTTCAGATAATGCCCATTGATGGGGGTGTTAAGGATTTTACCATCCAAATTTTCTAAGAAAAATGAGTTCTTCCCTTCAAAAGCTAAGACTTTGAATGGTCCATACCAGATATGATCAAATTTGCCATGTTTTGTTGAKTCTTCCCTCCTAGCATCCCATTTCAAAACCAAATCACCAGGGAGGAATTCCCTATCTTTAGCCTTATGATCGAACAATGCTTTCATGTTGTCTTGATATTTYTGTAGCCTTTCATCCACCTCAACCCTATTCTGCTGAACTTCAATTAGTTGATTTATTCTTCTTGTGACATGGTTTGGTTCTTCTTTTTCATCTTGCCAAAGTTTCATCACAGGTAGAGCCAGGTTTATGGGTAATACCACGTCARTCCCGTATACCATTTGAAATGGAGAAGTGCCAATCGATTTGTTGGTGCCTATCTGATTCGCCCACAAGGCATATTTCAAATGCACATATCAAGATTTTTTATTTTCGTTCAACACCTTCTTAATTATGGTAATTAAGATTTTATGTGATGATTCAGATAGCCCATTGTCTTAGGGGTAGTATGCCGTGGAGTGACCTAATATAATATTGTAATTTTGGCAAAATTTGACCATTGCCATAGATTTGAATTCTTGGGCATTATCTGTAACTATCTTTCAGGAAAATCCAAATGTAGATAATACATTTTCTTCCAGGAAGTCTATCACCACTGAATTTGTAGATTTTCTAGTCGGAATAGCTTCTACCCATTTGGTGAAATAATCTGTAGCAGTCAGGATCCATTTCTGTTGTGCACTAGAATGTGGATTAATTTATCCTATAAAATCCAACCCCCATTGTTGGAACAAAGCTTCCATTTTAACCGAGACCAGAGGTAGTGCTGGGAGTTTCTTATTGCCTGCAAATAATTGGCATGAATTACAGGCTCTGACTTTGGCATTTACATCTGTGAATAATTTAGGCCAATAATATCCCTCTCTCAGGATTTTATAAGCCATTTCTTTCCACGCATGATTTCCTCCGCACACTCCCTTGTGGAATTCATTTATGACCCTTTCGGTCTATGATTCTACTAGACAAACCAATAGAAAACCCAAAGGGTCTTTCCAATACAATTGTCTCTCTGAAATACAGTACTTCGCTGCATGAAATTTCAACATTCTAACTTTATATGGAGTCATATCACTTGGGCATTTCAAAGTCAGAAGATAAGATACTATATCTTTGTACCACACCAAAGTTGTAAACTTTTCTTCTATACTGGTTGTAGCTATTTGGTCGTTGAGTTCGTCCATATCCATACATCCTTCATACTCTTGTATATTATTTATACCGAGGGCTCTGAAATTTGATTCGGCTAGTAGCTTAGCCAAACCTTTTCCTTTTACAAGCTTGGTCGGTATCACTTCTAAATCAAATTCTTAAATCTTAGCAAGCCATCGACCCCTCTTCTCGTTGCTATCAGGTTGAACCAACATATCCTTAACGAAACTGGTGGGTACATATGAAATTATCTTGGAGTGTAGCACATAGGTTCTAAAAGCCTTTAGTGCCTTCACCATAGAGTATGCCTGCTTTTCCATTATGTCATATTTCAATCTTGCATCTTTGAGGCTTTTACTGAAGAATGCTATTGGTTGCTCGAAACCTTCTTCGTTCTTTTGTAGAAGTACTGTTGCGATTGTGTGTTCGGATGCAAATGAGAAAATAAAAAATTTCCTTGACATAATCAGGGCTTGCCAGTATAGGTGTTTCATCTATAATTTTCTTGATGTGCACAAACGATGCTTTAGCTTCAACCATCTATTTAACTTCGTTGTTCTTCTTGAGCATATCTGTAATCAATTTCACAATTTCAGCAAAGTTCGGGATAAATATCCTCAAAAAAATTATTTTCCCTAAAAAGGACTGGATTTCTTTTACATTTCTAGGAATATTTATAGTGTCAATAGCTTTCACCCTTTTAGGATCGATTTTAATTCCGTCCCGAGATACAATATGGCCCAAGAGTTTACCTTCTTGCATTGCAAAGTGAGACTTCTTGGTATTTAAAGACAAACCAAATTTGTGACATTTCTCGAATGTTTGCTTGAGATGCATCAGATGATATTCATCAGATTTAGAAAAAATGGTCAGATCATCAAGATAAATAACCACGAATTTATCTCTTTCACCGACGAAGGCGATATCCATAGCCCGCTGGAAGGTAGCACCTGCATTCATTAAATCGAATGGCATTTTATCATACATAAATGTACCCCAAGGGGTGGTGAAGGTTGTTTTTTCTTTATCGTCTTTGTTGACAACAATCTGATTGTAACCGAAAAAACCGTCGATCATGGACATCATATTTTCTCTGACTACTTTTTCTAAAACATGGTCCATTTTGGGTAGTGGATAATTGTCTTTAAGAGATGATTTATTTAAATTTCTAAAATCTACACATAGTATTATTTCTCCGCTCTTCTTTCTTACTAGGACCAGGTTGGCTACCCACTCAGAGTACCTGAGTGGTACAATTACTTTGGCATCCAGGAGTGTTTTTACTTCTTTTTTGACCACGGGAAATAATATGGGATTGATTTTCCTGAGATTCCGTCTTAAAGGTTTAACACCTGGCTTTAAAGGAATCGTGTGTTTGATCATAGTGGTGTCATAAGTTCTCAGCTCGTCGTAAGACCAGACAAACACGTCTTTATATTGCTCGAGTAAATTTGCATATTTTCCTTCCATCTCAGAAGGATGATATTTTGATATTTTTACTATTCTAGGTTTTTCTTTAGTGCCTATATCGCAATCTTCGACTTCCTCTGGTTGAGGCTGCAATGTAGATTTTAATGGCATATCATTATGGTCAAATAATCTTTCTAGGGGGATTAGACCTTTACGGATTTGATTATTTTTTAGTACTAACATGCAACGATTTGTGATATTATCTTGGAACTCTTGAGGATCCTCCCCTTCTTGCATAATCCAAGTATGATCATTCTAGTTTTCTTGATCGATGTGTGTTTCAACAAAGTATTCCACAATTTCGAGGAATTTTCTGATCTATTCATCATATTCGAACACCTGCCAGTGTTGTATATTGTTTGGTATGGAGTATTTGTGCATCATATCTATGTGATACTTAATTTTTAAAGTTGTAGGAGGTGCAAAAGTTGAGGCTTCTTTGGCTAACGAATCAGCTTGCAGGTTTTCTGTACAGGGAATGTAATGGACATTAACTGACGAGAAATTTTTTCCCATTAAATCCCGGGCATAGTTTCTATAAGATCTCAATCTAGGATGTTTGGCCTGATTCTGATGATTTACTTGTTTCACAATTAATTCCGCATCTTCGTAGATTTCCAAGTTTTTTATGTTTAATTTTTTGGCGGCCTCTAATCCCAAAACCAGGGCTTCGTACTCACATACATTATTTGTGTAGTCTATGTCCCACTGTAGTCTGTAAGAGAAAGGAATGTTAAACTCATCTCCAAGTGCTACAAAGAGTACACCTGCGCCTGCTCCTTCACATGATGAAGCACCATCGAAATACATTTTCCAGATTCCAGTACTATATACACTTTGTTTTATCTTTTTTGTTTTATTTCCTTCTGTGAAATCTTCAACACATTCATCTATATCATCATCGATCGATAAAATACAATTTCCAAGGTCCTGATCAATGACATAAATAGGTTAATTGCTAGGATTATGAGGATCACTTACCGTATATGCCAATCGTCTTTCCAGGTATAATCGGGTGAACTTCCCTCCAAAGATGGGAATCGTGGTGTATGTCATGTTCAGCTGAAGGGATCCTCCAAGATTAGTGCCCCAAGACCTGGATAATAGCATACCATACTTTAGAGGTATATCAACAATAACCACATCCATCCGAACACTTTTTATTGGGATCTGTGCAAGATTTACCACTAAATATTTAATCATGCCCATACATTTAACTTTTCTTGAATCAAATGAATACAGGTCTCTGTATGGACTAGTAATTTCGTGGCCCAATCTATCCATAATAGCCTTGGGCATCACATTATGTGAGGCTCCAGAATCCATCATGCAATTATGTAACAGATGATCATGAACGTTTAGTGTAATGTAGAAAGGAGCAACGATATCTCTGGCCCCTTCAAAATGAAAACCAAAAATTATATTAGGCTTATCATCTTCCAAATTTATAACATCATCTTGACTCCCCATATCTGAAAAATTTATCATTTTGGTGATTTTTTTTCTTCAGTAAATGGGATTCTTTGCCAATTCAACCAGAGGTATTGGTATTTTGATTTTGTTAATCTCATTTTCTAGGCTGAAACCTCCTATGATTTTTTCAGTTTCTCTGATTGGTACTTTGGTCTCCTTTTTATCTTTATTTGTTTGCATTTCTTTGTTTTTAGTTGTTTTTTTTCCTACCATCTGTGTTTCAGCTGTCTTGGTTTTGGCACCTTGTGGGTCAGCTCCTTTATCTTGGTGTTCCGTGTTTCAGTTCCCTTTGGGGCTAGTTCATATACTTCGCCTCTCGACATGATTTTCTTTGGTTGGGTAGTTGTCACGTTTTTAGTTTTAGACCTTAGATTATACTTGTTTTGGAGCTCAACCATTATAGTATCGACGATTCCTTGGCAAGCAGGGTCCTCTGTATTATTTTTTTTTCTATCCTCATTAGACCGATGCTCTGCTTTTAAAGAGGTCTCATAATCTTGTCTAGTTAAATGAGTTTGATAACAGTATTCACCGAGATTATTTATATATTCTTCCAAATCCTCAAATTCTTGCATGTCATTTCCTCCTATAAAATTTTCATTTTTTAAAGGAGTCTGAACCTTTTGATCTTTATTTTTAATTTGTCTTTGTTGTATTTGAGGATTGGGGTTCCTCCTGAATTCTCTCCTAATGAACTGATCTACTTTAGATTGATCTAGTTCCAACTTTGAAATTTTATATGATAGTTCTTTAATTATCTTTGCCATATCATCCATTTTATCATTTGAGGATCTCCCAGATCCTGAGGGTCCTTCTTGTTCCTTAAAACGTTTGGTCTCTCTGTTTCTCGTTTCCACTTTTGCCTTTAATTTACCAAAATCCATCATATTTGACTCAATCTCTACAACATCGTCTTTCATTCTGGTAAGTTCGACTTCTCTCCTTTCTCTTAATAACAATGCAAACTCAGGTTCGAAAGCCCCAACAAACGCTACTTTTTCTGCGGGCTGGGAAGGTTTAACTTCAATTGGTATCTTGTTATATAACTTATTAAATATTTGGATGAATTCCATAATAGTTTTTGAATTTTTCTTCCTTAAAGCCCCAAACTCAGTTAAATAATGTAAGTGATCATTCCTTTCTCCCCATTGTCCGAGAAAAGAGTTTTCTAATGCGTCATAGGACAATATCGAACCTGTGGGCAAACTTTGAAACCAGGTTCTCACTTGTCCTTCGAAAGTTTGAACAAACAACCATGAATATACATCTTCATGCTCGAGATCAAGAATATCCGCGAATTGATCAAAAAAATTTATATGTTCGGTTGCGGTTAAGTCTCTTTCCCCTGTAAACTTAGGTAGGTTTTTCATGTAGTTTTTATGTAAATCATGAAGGGGTACTAGGAGGACTAGAGGAAAATATCTGGCAGCTACTTTAGTGAAAATCCTCGGGGGTGGGGGTGGGCCTTGACCACCCCCTCCTCCTCCTTCGGTAGCTGCCATAGATATTCTAGGAGAGGAAACCAGTACGTTATAAAGCGGGTTTTAAAATATGCATAGTGATCCTTTAGCCTCTTCGGGATGAAGAAAAAAATATTTCGAGAACCGCTTATCAGATGTCGAAAAAACGGGAAAAGGGGGAAACGAGATACAGGGACTCGGTTCTTCTGACTTGCAAGAAATGTAGACGGGAGAACCTGCATGGGTTGAATCTAAGTGTATGGTATATTCTTATAGACTTTGTGAGGTTGGGAAATTTAGTTCGGGAGCTGATGGGATATCAATCGAAACATACTTTATTGTAGAAGTCTCACCTTCTCTTTCACCAGAGGTAGTCGAATGAGGTTCAATCTTAGTTTCGGGTAGAACTAATTTAGGGTTTATGGTTTCAAGTGGAATCTTAGCCCTAGGCTATGTGTATTTAGCTTGGTAAACTACAATAGCTTGCTTAAGGAATCCTCTTGGTTTCAATATTTTTTCAGGGTCAAAAATAGGCGAGGTCTGCTTATCATCTGGGTTTTGTCTAGTGTTTCTTCGACCAGATGCCAGCATATTTAAAATTGTGGAGTCTCCAAGTGAATAATAAAACTTAGCCTTTAATAATGTGTTCATTCTTTGTTCACTATCAAAGAAGGAAACTTGTGAATGTCATTCTCCCAAGGAAAATAATTTCGTCTCTTCGTTCCCTGACAACGGTGCCAAAAAGATGTTGTTCCAGAGTTTATACTTAAGGCTTGAAAGTATAAAGTCTATGCATTAAAAAAAAGGGTGTATGATATAAATAAAGGAAAAAAAACTCTTAGGGGAAAAGGGACTATGGCTGATTTTTGAGTTGTCTTTGTCTAGCTTCCAATTGTTCCTGGATGCTAATGTCCTACTCAACAACTACCCATGAACATTCAAGATCAACTCGGGTGGTAGCAGTTTTTAAGATGGTGTTAAAAAGTGTTAAAGTGATACTAGTCTGGTCTGTGAGACCGGGTTCGATATTGGGTTGTCTCGTAATAGGTATTGTTATAGAGGAAAAAATCTTTTAAAGCTTTGTTTCTTTTTAGGTTGTTGTTTCTATTTTAGATTATGTAAGAAAAATTTCCAAATTTTGAATTAATAGTATAACAAAATCAAAGGTCGTTTCCCGTATCTAAGTTAAACTGAAAACCATGCATGAAATGAAAGAAAACATAAATCTGTGGAACAATGTGAGGCATCAACCAAGGAATAATCTCACTTTGTGACAAAAGAAGAAAATAGACAAGAAAAACTTTAATGAATCATAAGATATAGAAATCTAAATAATTCACAGGTCTTGTACCTGCTGATAGTCGATATAGAGGAAAAACTGTAAACGATTAGATGACTAAATTAATCAATCACCATAGTAGATGATGTACTAAATTGTAGCTAAGAATTCATCAAATATGTATAAGAGATGGTATTAGATATGAAATAACAGAGGAACACATAACTCAAACTTGACGGGATATGGAGTCTTCGATTTGCATTTGTATTAATTCTGGCAAATGAAAAATTTCTCTGCTACAATTAGCTAAGGAAAAATCCCTTGATGTATCTTTCAAAATTGTATTTATACAAAGAAAATCTTCAACCCTAGACGGTTGGTATTCTCCTAATCTCCTAGGTGCTAACGATTACATAATACAAAATTTGAACCATTTTGCTCGATTACTTTTTAATTTTCTACCAATTGGACAAAAATGATCACACATGTGTTACTTCATCATTTATTTGAAACTCTTCCTTCGCTCGGTCCCAAACACTCGATGCACCTATCTAGAAACTGCACCAAAATTTTGGAAGGTTTTGACATGTCCTTTGATTCAAACACATATAACTTCCTCTGAATTTTGGGCAACTTGTCTTCAATCTTTACTTTGTCAAACTTTGTCGACAACAACTGTAGATTTGGATTTATTAGCCACTTATCGATTTGGGTGGTGTCAAGCTGCTTCAATTGTGAAATCTTGAGCTGGGATTCATTCCATCTCTCCTTGATATGAAGTTGATGCCTTACAACATTTATCTGTCCTAATAGCCCATGACAATCACCTTTGCCAATGCCCAATGTTTTTGTATCTAGCTGATCAAACACTTCTTCACATTCTTTCCTAACTTCTCCTGCAATTTTCCTGCTTTCGACAATATTGGTCTCCCATGTTTTTAACATGATGTCTCCCTTGATCTGTTCTTCTACAGTCAACTTTGGGATTGTTGGTACTTCCTCTCTAGCCAAAAACACTACTGCCTTTTGAAAATCAGTGCGAGTTGTTGTGGCCTCTTTTTCCTTTAAAACAATGATATCCAGTGAGTGGCTTACTTCCAGGAAGTAGTTTTGAACAATTTCTATTTTAGAAAGCATGTTTTGTTGTTCTGCTTGTAGTTTCTCATGCACCTCTAGTGCTTGGGCTTGAAATGTTGTTGTATTCACAACTTTCCCTTCAATGGTCTTCAATTCAGCCTGCAACTGTCTCACTAAATCTTCATGCCTAATAACCTGTACTTTACTCCTTTGCATCTGCTTGTTTGCTTCCTCTAAACTAGACTTCAACAATTGCATTTCTTGCTTGTCAGCAGTCCTGGCATTTTCAACTCTTTGATTTACCTCCTCTCGAATATTATTTTATGTGTGCCTTATTTGGTCCTGCAACTAAGCTATCATTTGATTTTTCTGCTTCAGCCTTGTTTTCAAAGAGTCAATTGAGAATAAATTGGCAGTTTCCAAAGCTCCCATAGAGCTTGCTACTTCTGTGGTGAAGTCTTTCTCTTCTAGGTTTTTCCCATATACGAGCACTCTGTGTTTCTTCACCATTGTGCCTTCTCTTAGATGCATTTCCTGTTTTACTACAACCTTCCTCTTCCTACTGAAGAAGTAGTCAGAGGAAGGTATCTCTTCTCTAGAGATAGGAGTAAGGTCACTTACATATATGACTTCCAAATGGGGTGTCCCAAAAGTTGATTGTATAGGAGTTAATGATGCAATAGGGCTGCCCAATTCTGAAGTTTGATTTTCTCCTATTGTTTTGGGGATATCAACAGGAATATTTGATGATGAAGGTGAAATTGTTTGACTCGACTTTGAAGGAGTCTCGGATTTAGAACTTGTTTCAGACCTTGGATTCTTTTATTGTGAAGCTTTTGCTTTTTGTGAAGACACTTCAGTCTTCTTTGGATTTTCTTCTACAGTCTCTTTGTCATGAGCCTTTGATCCAAAACCTGGGGAAATACTTCCTTGAGATGGAGGAGGGGTTGTTGATTCTCCCTGTAGTATCCTCGGAAAACCACTTCGCCCATGCTTCTGGAAAGTCAGAAAGTTGGTTTGTAGGTTGGGTGATAATTCCTGAACTCTGTCTAATATTTCCTCATAGGTTTTGGATCCCTTGAACATGTTGTCACAGGGAGAAGCTTCATGTTCATACATCTTCATATTGCAATGAGCAAGATGATTTCCTACAATTTGATAAGGGTCATGTTTTTTGAGTTCAATATCTACCAATTTGATGTCTTCCAGTGCAGCAACTTCAACCTTGGAATGACCAAAGTTAAGCAGTGAACACTTCCCAATCTGTACAGGAAAAAGTGGCCAAAACTTCTTTTGAGATGCTTTCAATTCTATGCCGATGCCACTTGATATTATTTGGTAGGCCACCTCCCTACACACCAGCCTATCGGGAAGAAATTTTGGAAGTGTGTGAGGAGGAATCGAGCACCCAAAAACCCTGACATAGGAGAAACCCTCTTTAATAAAACAATCTACAATCGCCTTGAGGTTTACCATGATTGACTCTAAAATACGAAGGGGTGCATAACCATAAAAAATTTTGTGCAAAGGTATCACTACGTAGTGACAGATTTCATAAAAGGAATATTTAACATTCTCCTCCTATAGTTTATAGTGATAAACATGAATGTGCTCTACGCAGGCTGGGTCCCAACTCCAATTCATCAAGGGGAAAGGAGTCATGCAACATATAACATCCATAATATATGTAGACATGTAAAAATATGTAGATTGACCTTTCAATTTTTCCATTTGGTACTCTGCAATCTCCTTAGTTATATTATCTGATAAAATTTTACCCCAGTTGAAACTGTAACCCTCGACTACTTCATGTATAAGTGGCACCCATTCTGTAGGGAAATGGGTAGGGTTTTTCTTCCCAAAAATTCTACATAGAATCAAAGCTATATAAACCATGTATTCATTTAACGGATTTGTGGCATAACTGCCATGGGTATCAGCTCTAAATCTCGCTGGAATTCCCCACCATTCTTTGATTATACCTAGATATGTTTGATCGAATTTTGTACATTCCTTTCTTTGAAATTCCTCTACGAATTCGGCATTATAAATGTATTTAGAAGTAGGGGGCATATATTACTTGGATGTGCTTGGGTCTAAACTAGCCAACGACAACCCCTTGGCCATTTATAATGCTCCTTGTCTGAATGTCGATTTTCTCTAAAGCCCAGCTTATCATGTCATTGTATGCCATGCTCGACCGTGTGGCTATTTTGTGAAGCTCAGACGCTGCTATGTCTCTGATTTTATTTTCAGTCCTTTCATTTCTGAAATCATCGGGGCAATTCCTAATCTCATAGTATAAGGTTTCAAAAACATGCCTCTAGGATTTGATTGAATCCACAACATGTGGCATAGTGTCGGATATAACATCTCCATCCAGATTTGAGCTTTCACCTACCTCCTCACTCTTCTTAGGCACCTTTCTAAGTGCCATGACATTTGTGCTAAAATGAAAACCTGTTGTAGAGAATAAATGTGTGAGTTCTTCTGAGTGTAACTCGCTCCTAGTCTGAAAGTAAGAATGAAATTCAAAATAGAAAACCTTTATTAACCTTTAACCTGTCTTAAATTTAGTGTATCGATACATGCGATAAACATTAAATTATTTAATGGGGATGGTACGCCTGAAGATACACACTTTATGTCAAAAAATATCTTCATTAATCCGTTATAGATATTGCCACATATTGACGATTCAAAATTGGGTTTTTGAAAGAAATGTCATCAAAAACTCCTGAATAGAGAAATGTGAAAAGTTACTTAATACCCTTAATGCTTGTTTTAAAATTAAGTTAATTACGTTTAAGCGCTTAATTGTTTTGGGACTTCGGGTTTCAAAGTTTCGAGTATCGTGTCCCCAAGAGGCATGACACAAGTAAATCTTGAATCGTGAAACCACAATGGGATTTATTTATTTGTTGACCACTTGTTTTGACCCCTTAATTAATCGTGATCAAGGGTTAGTCATTACTTTTCGTGGATTGGAGTATCAGGACTCCGAAAACTCTTTAACGCAAGAAATCCTGAATCACGAAATCGCGATGGGATTTATTATCATTAAATCTTCTTACTTCTTAATAAACATAACATTATCTTTTAAGAACTTCATGACTTTGGGAATCGGAGTTTAAGGAGACTCAAGGTCGACTCTCTGATATCCCAAATTGTGATGGATTAACGATCTGTTAAGTATATTTTAAACCTTAATTAATCATGATTAAAAGATATTTCGTGAAAAGCACGTCAGGACATTTGAAATGCTGCTTAAGTTGAGATGGACGAAAAAGAACATGTGAAAGGCTTAGAAGGTCGTTAACATTTTTAATTATTACTTTAAAATATGCTCAATTCCCTTTAAACAATCACTTTTTCAAGACTTCGCTACTGGAACTTTGGGGTTGTTATTAAAAAACATGCTTTGTGAATAGCCAAACCCCAAAACCTGAAAATCCCGAAAGACCTTTTGACCCCTTTTTAGAACTAAGGGCATCTCGGTAACTAGAGAAAAAAGGAGATTTGGATTTAGAGAAGAAAAATAAACTTTTTTTCAACAGGCACAACTAAACTATGAGTGCCAAACCTTAAAGGCTGTCATCAAATGATGTACATCATTAAAAGACGCCTCGATATTACACGCCCAGAAAATCTAACACGTATTAATTCAGACTATGGAATTTTGGGTAATCATACAACCCTTATATGACTGTCAATCGTTATTATCTATCAACAAATCGTTGTATGTCATTAATAAGAAAAATGAAACCGTCGCGATACCTCATTAAAATCGCCCATAATTTAAACACTGAGTTTAACACAATGAATCACAGTCAATAAGAGGTAAAATCACAGGCTATTAAGTCTCGACTCTCAAACAAATGGTAGGTGAATCTGCAGTCATTACTAGTATTAATCTTAGTCTGTTCATTAAGGTGAACACAAACTTCATAAAACAACCACCGACACACCATTATCATCGCGGTTAATGCACTACAACTTCGTAGGCTCCTTAAGAAGTGGGCCCAGATTTGTCCAATCCAAGCACATGCACAACATAAAATCGCCAAGGGTTAAATCCATCATAAAAATCCATGGAACGACCAGGTAAAAAATGAAGTGGATGTTGAATAAGATAAACATAAAATGCAGTGTTAATTGGCTAAGAAAATTGATTGGGATGTTGGGTGAATGCCTAGAAAAACAAAAGAAGGTTGGAATACATTGATAGGAAATGTAATAAAAAAAATAAACGTGGACGCATCCCTCCAGGTGGAAACGCAAACGGGTATCAAAATGCTCAGTCAGGTATCAACACATTCAGATAATATTCGCTGCCCTATTATAAAAATTTGCATTTTTGAGAGAGATAAACTGAAACAGAAATCCATAGGTGGGAATCGCTGCATAAATAATTAATCACATGATAATACCAATGCATATACAAATACATTGTCAAGCATCAATTAAAACACAGTCACACTCTGTAGGCGAAATTTTAAAGGATTCCTAGGTGAATTGTGGTTAAATGGAAACGTCGGTATAGAATACCATTCAGAAACGCAATGAAAAAAGGATTAAACCTAGTCAAGAAAATAAAGGAATTGGAAAGTAGTCAAGTAAATAAAATGATTGAACACAGAGTAATAACAATAGAATAAGACACAACCCGGTGTGGCCAAAGGAATAGTGAAATCGTAGGTCAGAGATGTAAAGGTACGGTAAAATTTGCAGAGTAAATCATAGTCCCCAATGTAAATTGTAGTCAAGTAAATGAAATCGTAGTAAGAAAAAGAAGAACGAGATCGCAGTCAAATGATAATGTAAATCGCTGACATGACAAAAAATGCCCAGTAATAAAACCGAAGTCAACAATAAAATTTAAGGGGATTCGCTGAGTGAATTTCTGGGTTGGATTATCATAATATCTTGAACTGAAAATGCAAAGATAAGTGGTTTAGTGCAGAGAAATCCATCACAAGAAAGTGCAAGATCATCAATCAACCAAGAAAAATCAGAAGGGGTAGACGGCTGGCAGGAACATCCTTCACTCATCATCCACGCACAGAAAAGAAGGGCATTTGGATCCATAGGTCTATTAAAACCGAAGTGACGTCTGTAGATTCGGGTCTTGGATGACTGCTTAGGCGTGGACTGATAAGTTAGGGATGAAGGAAAAAAAAAATGTAAACCACAAATCATCACAAATCAATAAAACCATAGGACAGTCTAGACATGCAGGGATCGAAAGCCAGGGGAATCAACAACAACGAGCTTAAGGCTATGGGGGAGTTTTAGTTATCAAATAAAATTCTAGGTCAATCATTTCCTTTACCCAATTAAATATAAAAAACTAAAGGTGTAAAGCATACTAATAATCTACAATGCAAAAATAAAGGAAGCGTACCATAGCCCAAGTCACCCACTCTGAGTAGTTGTCCCGCATGCTCCGTGCAGCTCCCACTTTTCGACCGATGAGACTTCACCGGTACCTCCTAGCCAACGCTAGGGGTACTCTTCTTCCCCCTTATCCCCTCAATCCGCAATGGGGCCACACACTCTAAACCAGAGAAAAACCATCTCCCAGCTTGCCCTGCAAGGCTGAGCTACCACTACTCACCGAGCTAGGTATCCCAACTCCCATAAGCTAAGTCAGTCAAGTCTAAATTCTATAGCATAACGTTACACATGACAGAAGAGAACCATCATCCTCCTCTTCCCTCCTTTATATATATTTTCTAAGTCAACTACTTTCCCAAAATCCATTTTAATTTATTTTTCAATAATTTAATTCATAATAATCCTCCCCGTACATGTGTCACCCATCCCCTTCATTGCACCATAAATTAATTTCATTAATTAATTGATTACTCCTATTTCCCTCACCCACCTAAAAGCACTCCTAGGTGTCCCCATATTCCCTTACAGGTTTTAATGACTTTCCCCCTTACTAATTTACTAGTTGAGTTTAATTTAGAAAGTTCTTAAATGCTAGATACCTTACTAAGTTAGACTTTCTTCTTTTTTCCTTGTGTTTCCCTTTTCTTTTTATGTTTCCCTCTTTTTCCTAGTTTCTTAATTCTTTTAAATTTCCCTCTTTCCCTTTTCCTTTAAAACTCAAATTGGCAGGTGTAGAAAATTAACTTTTTCCCTTTCTCCTTTTTAAAATTTTATCCCCCAAAATAATTTTATAAATTAAATGAATTACTTACCCCCTTCTCGTCACATGATTAATGATGATCAACATTATTATTTATTTATTTATATTTATATTTGTATGTAAATAGATATTTTTTTATCACAAGTATCACTTAGACCTAGACTTTATTTTCCTATGTTGGGCGACATTTTATTAGGGAAATTGTTTTGAATCTTTCTTATCACGTTATTCATCCTGAGGCCATCTAGGTTTATCCATTTATTAGTTAACAACATGACATGCCCTTCAGGATGCACTAGGTGCTCCAAGGGTGCCACTCGCCTCACATTGTTTCCCTTGTGTGACGTGCCCTTTGGGACACATTACGTGCTCTAAGGGCACCACTCACCTCTTTCCATTTTTCTTGCACGACGTGCCCTTTAGGACGCACTCCGTGGTCCAAGGGTGCCACTCGCCTCTTAACTGACTTGGTAGACATAAAAAACCCCTGGAGTCGATACTCCGCCAAGTGATCTTGTGGGAGACTAAGGGACTCTAAGGAATAAGGCCCCTACCTTATTACACGCCCCTTAGAATCATCATGAGAGACTATCGCAGTCGAACCTCACAACATCATGGGTCTTCTCGAACTAGGTAATCATTAAACTATAGTTCGAGCCATGACGGGAGTGATAGTAGGTTGTGGCAGGGATGCTATCCACACCTCTCCCTCAATGTCTCTGGTAGTCGTGCGTGACCCCTCTACTCCACATAAGAGTCTGGTCGACAAGCTATCGTCAGCCTGTATCATCAATGAATCATGTCAAAAATATATATCCATAATCATATCATCTAATCAGATGCACAAATTTCATATATACAATAATCAAACCCCAATAGTCCACTCCCTAACTCGATCCAGAGTCCAAGGGGTCGCATCAATGCCCCTGCATCCTTGGGGTCCAAATCATGCACACTTAAGGAAAACCAAGTCAATAACAGTTGTCTATGTCAATGCATAAAAATAACATGTCATCAATTCATAACGCCTCATAATCATAATCAAATGCCCAAAAGTATAATAATACGGATCACTTGCAAGCAAGTGTCCTTAAATAATAAGTTCTCTTAGTGTGCGCAAGAGAGAGATGTTACATACACCCCCTCTTGGTCTAAACTTCATCCTGAAGTTTCACAGTATATAAGTGCCGAAATAATGTGTATCACACTATCATAAGTCTATCTATCAAACAAAAATGGAAACTACTGGCGCATATCATATGTGTCCTCCTAGGTCATCGAGTGCGGACTATAGTTGTCACACTGGACCTTGACTTGATCTACTGTTTGATGCCATAGTTGTCGAATGCGATGATCCATGATGCAGATCAACTCAGTCGTGAGCACACCCTCAACCGACACTCGCAAGGTGCACAAGTCAAAACATGTGTAGGATCACTAATCATAAAGTCTCAAATAGAGACATGAAGGACATCATGCATACACCTCAAGAATCATGCAAGGCTAGTCATTAGTCCATGGGCCTCTCTTTTCCACAATCTCGTAGGATCCCATGAACCTAGGAGATAGTTTAGCCCCTTTTTCCCAAACTTGATTGAACTCTTATGTGGTTTCGACCGCAAAAGTACTCAATCGACACAACATAACTACGGTCAACACGACGCACATCGACATAACTCTTTTGTCAATCCTGCGCTTCCTTGATACCTCGTCTTATAGTTTTCATTTAATATTCCATTTCTAGGATCGCTTCTGGTCCCACTAGGACCCTATCCTCAAGCCGATCCCAACTCAAAGGCGTCCAACACGGTCGCACGTAAATAAACTCTAAAGGTGCCATCTTAATGGTTCTTTGGTAACTATTGTTATAAGTGAATTCTACCAGTGGAAAGAATTATTCCCAACTCTTTTTTTGGTCCATCACAAACATGCACAACATGTCCTCCAAGGTATGGTTCATTCGTTCGGTCTGCCCATCAGTCTCCGGGTGATACGCAGTACTAAAGTTAAGTCGGGTTCCCAAGGCCTCTTGGAAACTAGTCCAAAATCGTCCAATAAACATCGATCCTCAATCGGATATAATCCTTTTAGGCACGTCATGCAGCCTCACAATCTCATTGATGAAACCTCTAGCTATGTCAGGTGCCTGATACGTTGTACGCACAGGAATAAAATGAACACTCTTCATCAAAGTGTCTACTACCACAAAAATCGATTCATGTCTCCTTACCGTCAGTGGCAATCCAACAATTAAATCTATCAAAATAACCTCCCATTTCGATTTCGGAATAGCATGTGGCTATACTAATCCTACTGGATGTCTATGTTCAGCCTTTACCTGCTAACATTCTAGACATTTGGCCACATAGTTGACTATATATATTCCTTCATCCCTTTCCATAAGAGTAAGGGTTTAAGGTCCGCCCTCATCTTCGTGTCTCCCGAGTGAGCCATGTACACTTCTCTGTGAGCCTCGTTTAGGATCAAAATCCTCAACTCGTCGTTCGGTGGTACATAAATTCAATTTTTAAATCTCAGTAGTCCATCGTCGTCCAACGTAAATCCTTCAAATATTGGTACCATCATTGTGTTTTGTCTGATAAAATACTTGACCTCTTTGTACCAGTCATCATTGTGTTATAAAGCTAGAATCTTTTCACGTAGATTAACCTGAAGAGGCAACACTGAAAAGATGCGTGGTCTCCGACTCAATGCACCTGCCACTCAGTTCACTGTTCCTTTTATGTAATAAATCTCAAAATCATACTCGCTAAGAAATTTCGACCAATGTTGTTGCCATGCATTTAGGTTGCTTTGCGTAAATATGGGTTGTAGTCACAGTGGTCCGTCTTTAGTTCAAATTTTCATCCAACTAGGTAGTGTCTCCAAACCTTCAAGGCATAAACAATGGATAACAACTCCAAATTGTGCGATGCATAGTTCTCCTCATGCCTTCTCAGTTTCCTCGAGATGTAAGCGATCACTCGACCATCTTGCATGAAGACTCTACCTAAGCGTTCCTTGGATGCATCAGTGCATACCAAGAAGTCCGCATCCATGTCAGGGAAATTTAGTATTGGTGTCATTGTCAACAACTCTTTGAGCCTCCAAAAATATTTCACACATTTCTCGGTCCAAACAAACTTCTTGTTCTTCTTCTACAACTCCGTGATTGGATTTTCTATATTCAAAAATCCCTTGATGAACCGTCAATAGTATCCTGCTAAACCCATGAAGCTACGCACTTCCGAGACATTTGTCAGTGCAGGCCATTCCATAATAGCCTCAAACTTTGTTGGATCCATGGAGATACCTTCGTCGGAGATGACATGCCCTAAGTAATGAATCTCTAATTGATAAAACGAGCATTTGGACAACTTCCCAAGCAACTTGTGCTCTTGCAGACACTGTAGTACCAAGCGCAAGTGCTCATCATGCTCCTCCATCATCTAAGAGTAAATCAAAATATCCTTAATGAATAGTTGGATGAACTTGTCCAAGTACTCGCAGAACACCCCATTCATCAAACACATAAATACCCCTGGGGCGTTTGTCAGTCCAAACGGTAAAATAATAAATCGTAATGTCCAAACCTCGTCTTAAAGGTGGTCTTATGGACGTCATCCTCCTTGATCCGTAACTTGTGATACCTTGATCACAAGTCGATCTTTGAGAACACCATCACACCCTTCATCTAATTGAACAGGTCATCAATCCTTGACAACGGATATTGATTCTTGATCGTTGCCTTGTTCAATTGATGGTAGTCAATGCAGAGCCTCCACGACCCATCCTTCTTTCATATGAAAATAACAGGCACACCCCATGGTGACACACTTGGACGTATCAGTCCTAGGTCCAACAACTCCTTTAGTTGCATTCTCAACTCCTATAACTCCAACGTCGACATCCGTTAAGGTGTTCTAGCTATCGGTTCAGTCTGCGGTTTTAGGTCTATGGTAAGCTCCAATTCCCCCTTTGGCGGCATCCCAGGTAACTCCTCTAGGAAGACGTCCACAACTCTCTCACCACCGGAAGGTGTTCTAGACATTTCGCTGCTCCATTCTCGTTTAACGCAAGGATTGCATGAAGCTTACATTAGGGATGATTTTAAGGATGAAAATTTATATTAAAATGTAGAAACATGGGCTAATCTTACTCGACCTTAATATGCAAAATGTAAAATGTTTGGCGATAGTTTTGTAAAAATATTCAAATTTCTAAGGATTTAATATAACTTCTATCAAATATTGGCGATTTTTAATGTAAAATAATTTTATTCTATGGAATTAGGGCGAATCGATTTTAGAAAAAACAGAAATTAGCGAATCATTTTTTGGGAAAAACCATCGAAAATTAGCCCATTTGCGAAATTTAGCCCCTAAAATCATCTATGGCTTACATCCCTTGTGCATGTTCTTCCATAGCTGCAAGGAAGATATGAACCTTAGGGAAACTCCCTAGTTCCATCCTACTATCCCGCATCTCTAACCCTCATCTTCGACCAAGCTCAACCATTTTGTCTTATAGTTGAGTATCTCCTCATGCAATTCCAACCAGTCCATACCGATCACGACGTCATAAGATCCTAAGATTGTGACGTACGGGTTGGCCCCGGTGAAAAACTCTCCTAGGTTAAGGTGCAACCCGTAACCTTTCCTCCAACCCTCTTTTTTCTCCCAAATCCATCCCTACAAAGATAAACTCATCATGTTCGACTGCCTTACCTTAATCATTTTTAGCGTTGCACCAGAAATGGAAACTCTCGATAGCATTGGGATCAATCAAAATACTAAGTGTCTTGTCAGTGACGATACCTAACATCTTGAGCACAGTCGACTAGAGCTCTGCTCGATGATTATTCATTGCTGCATGAATCCGATGGGCCTTGCCCAAAACTCCCACGGTAGTGGGTCCGGATGATCCAAATGCTCCGACCCCTTCCTCTAGGCAGTAATGCTAGTAATGTGGCTCCCAACAATCCAACACACTTTCTTCGGTCCAGTAATCCTGGTACCTGAAGTAGAAGTTGAATTCTAACAATAAGGCCAAACTCGAACTTCTTGACCTTACGTTTCTAGGTAATTTGGTGTAGAGAATACTGAAGCAGCTCCAAAACGGGCCTCGTACTCGGGCACCATTCAACTACTTTGTCGCATGGCATCGAACTCGTTGAGCTGAAGCTAAATGAATTCCTCAGAAAAATACCTCTCCTGGAACTGTTCCTCAAACAATTCCCATGACACATCATCGACGACCATGTTCAAATGTGGCAGGATCATCTTCCACCATAGAAGAGCGCTCCCCTTTAGTTGAAGGACCACCATGCAGACCTTCATGCTAGAGGTCATAATCATGAAGCATGAAGCCCAATGCCTTTCTTTACAACCGTGCCTCGACGACACAATCATCCGCAACACTCATGGACTCAATAAATAAAATATCTCTAGTTCTCGATGGATGCTAACGGTACTAGCTAGGGCACATTGTGGACCGTCAGGGGTACAGGTGCTTTGGCCTCAACTTAGTACGAAAGGTGAATCAAGGCCCTTGGACATTACCTGTAAGGGCCTTGTTAGACCATCATCATCCCTTACAACAAGAGAATCTAGCCCAAGGACTTTCTCCTCCCCTTGGGGGTTTGACTTCGAGGGTGCGGTAACTTCTGGAGGCATCGCACCTCCTTCCACGACACCATGTTGCGAACCTCTCAGGTGTCCTCTAAATACGATCCCACAAGGACACGTTAAGATTTTTAATTAATGCTAGGATTAATACTCACATGTTTACTGCAGTGGAAAGCCTGGCGATCCACAGTCGCAGGGTTGAACCCACTCTGATACCATATGTAATGACCCCATCGTTACGACTACAAGAGAAGCATATTTTTTTTTTTTTTTTTTCTTTTTAAAAATAGGATGACAACTATGACTCCACACACTAGCACAAGAGAAACTGGGCAAAACATGCATAAAACAATAGGGAGAATCGATTACTCGCATGACACAACATGAAAACCCTACGAGCTACGGGACAACATCCACAATTCCAACACTATGGTTTCGACAACCAGTATGCTAGAACCTATAAGGTGCACAACCCAATGCACGAAGGTGTTATAACCCCAACACTAACAACAGCTGCAATGAAAAACACCCACAATGGGAAGCCCATAATCTGGCCCAATTATCAATCACCTCTATCCACTAGGGAAAACAATGATTCCCTCATTAGGAATCATGTTGTCCCTAGGTGATAGGTGCGACAATAACTCTGGTTCCACATCACCTATCTGGACCAAGGACTCAGGATAAATCCAATGCGCTAAGGGCCAAAATACTGACAATAAGACTACACCCACACCCCGCCAAGCAACAGGTCAACAAGACGCAAGATGACTATAACAATTATACGATACAAATAATCCCCAACCATCCTACCTCAACATTGTTAAGGGAACCTAGGGATATACTCAATAAACTAACACCTCACATAAACTCTCGACTCCAGAGGCATCAAACGATCTTTGAACGGATCCTCCCTTACCATTTATGGATTGTCTACTTGTTCCTTTTTGGCATTACAAGTGAACTACTAAAATAACTTAGCATAATCAAAAAAACGTTGTCAACAGTTAGACCTGTTTGTAAGTGTAAGTGAACGATCTAACAAAAATTGAACTATGTGGTCCAACATAATGCGATCTCAGGGTAATGCAGCTGAAAAACCATTAGTACTTAACATGATATCACTGGATCAATAACCATAAGGATTTCATAATAAATCATTGTGTAAAAACATTTGCCTTCCATAAAATTTAAGCGCTATCCAAGACGATGCTATTAACGATACTTAAAACGTTATTTAAAGGCTATCAACAATATTCAAATTCTATCAATGATAATTGGAATGATATCAACAAAATCTAAGACGTTGTGCTATTAAAACACTAACCACATTATTTAAGATGCTGCCATCAATCTTTAACATGCTATCAACAATATCTTGAATTTAGAGCCGCGTCGGACCACCCACACACATTTAACATTAACTCTCTACCAAACATCTAAGCACCACAACCACTACAGTGCAGTGTATACTATCCCAATCATACACTTTGTCATACCTATTAACAAAAAAATGTTGACATAAATAAAATAAGGATGTTGTCAAAGGGGTTGTGTAAAAACAAGATTGTTGTCTGCGACATTCGCCTGGGGCTATTAACTCATGTCACAATATCTATAAAAAAGCCATCACACATCCAATGATGTCTATAGAGGTAGGACATAGACGGTAAGGATAATCTAACATCTATCAAGGTTGACTATAAACTTTCTGTGTAAAGGCACAACTAAAATATGAGTGCCAAACCTTAAAGGCTATCATCAAACACTGTGCATCATTAAAAGATGCCCCAATATTACACGCCCATAAATATAACATGTATTAATTCAAACTATGGAATTTTGGGTAATCATATAACCCTTCTATGACTTCCAATCATTATTAGCTATCAAAAAATCATTGTATGTCATTAATAAGAAACATAAAACCGTTGTGGCACATCATTAAAATCGTCTAGAATTTAAATGTTGAGTTTAACACAATGAATCGCTGTCAATAAGAGGTAAAATCACGAGCTATTAAGACTCGACTCTCAACCAAACAGTAGGTGAATCCACAGTCATTACTAGTATTAATCGTAGTCTGGTCATTAAGGTGAATGCAAACTTCATAAAACAATCGCTGGCACACCAGTATCATCATGGTTAATGCACTGCAACTTCACAAAATCCTTAAGAAGTGGGCGCAGATTTGTCCAATCCAAGCATAGGCACAACATAAAATCAAAAAGGGTTAAAGCTGTCATAAAAATCTAGGGAACGACCAGGTAAAAATTGAAGTGGTTGTTGAATAAGATAAACATAAAATGCAGTGTTAATTGGCCAAGAAAATCGAGTGGGATGCTTGGTGAACGCCCAGAAAAACAAAAGAAGGCTGGAATACGTTGATATGAAATGCAATAAAAAAAAGAAACACAGACTCATCCCTCCAGGTGGAAACGTAGACGGGTATCAAAATTCTTAGTCAGGTATCAACACATTCAGATAATATTCACTTCCTTATTACATAAATTCATGTTTTTCATAGAGATAAACTGAAACAAAAATCCAGAGGTGGGAATTGATGCATAAATAATTCATCACATGATAATACCAATGCATATACAAATACGTTGTCAAGCATCAATTAAAATGCAGTCACGTAGGTGAAATTTTAAAGGATTCCTGGGTGAATTGTGGTTAAATGGAAACACCAGTATAGAATACCATTCATAAATGCAGTGAAAAAGGGATTAAACGTAGTCAAGAAAATAAAGGAATTGAAACACATTCAAGTAAATAAAATGATTGGACACAGAGTAATAACAACCGAATAAGACACAGCCCGGTGTGGCCAAAGGCAGAGTGAAATCGTAGGCCAGAGATGTAAAGGTATGGTAAAATTTGTAGAGTAAATCACAGTCCCCAATGTAAATTGCAGTCAAGTAAAGGGAATCACAGTAAGAAAAATAAGAATGAGATTGTAGTCAAATGATAATGTAAATCTTTGACATGCCCAAAAATGCCCATTAATAAAATCGTTGTCAACAATAAAATTTAAGGGGATTCGCTAAGTGAATTTTTGGGTAGGATGCCGAGAATATCCCAAACCAAAAACACAGAGATAAGTGGTTTAATGTAGAGAAATCCATCACAAGAAAGCGCAAGACCATCAATCAACCAAGAACAATCAGAAGGGGTAGACGGCTGGTAGGAACATCCTTTGCTCATCATCCATGCACAGAAAAGAAGGGTGTTTGGATCCATAGGTCTATTAACACTGAAGTGACGACCGTAGATCCAGATCCTGGCTGACTTCTCAGGCATGGACTGATGAGTTAGGGACGAAGGAAAAAAAAAGATAAACCACAAATCATCACAAATCAATAAAACCATAGGACGGTCCAGACATGCAGGGATCAAAATCCAAGAGAATCAATCAACAATGCGCTTAAGGCTATGGGGGAGTTTCAGTTATCAAATAAAATTCTAGGTCAATCATTTCCTTTACCCAATTAAATATACATAACTAAAGGTGTAAAGCATACTAATAATCTACCATGCAGAAATAAAGGAAGCGTACCATAGCCCAAGTCACCCACTCTGAGTAGTTGTCCCGTGCGCTCCGTGCAGCTCCTGCTTGCCGACCAATGAGAATTCATCGATATTTCCCAGTCAACACTAGGGGTACTCTTCTTCCCCCTTAGCCCACCGAGCTGCAAAGGGGCCACACACCCTAAACCAGAGAACAACTTGCTCCCAGCTCGCCCCGCAAGGCTGAGTTACCACTCCTCATCGAGATGGGTATCCCAACTCCCACAAGCTAATTTAGACAAGTCTAAAATTATGCAACGTAACGTTACACATGATAGAAGATTTCCATCATCCTCCTCTTCCCTCCTTTATATAGTTTTTCTAAGTCAATTACTCTCCCAAAATCCCTTTTAGTTTATTGTTTAATAATTTAATTCATAATAATCCTCCTCGTACATGTGTCACCCATCCCCTTCAGTGCACCATAAATTAATTTCATTAATTAATTAATTACTCCTATTTCCCTCACCCACCTAAAAGCACTCCTAGAATCTCTCCTAGGTGTCCCCATATTCCCTTACAAGTTTTAATGACTTTCCCCCTTACTAATTTACTAGTTGAGTTTAATTTAGAAAGTTCTTAAATGCTAGATACCTTACTAAGTTAGACTTTCTTCTTTTTCCTTGTGTTTCCCCTTTCTTTTTATGTTTCCCACTTTTTCCTAGTTTCTTAATTATTTTAAATTTCCCTCTTTCCCTTTTCCTTTAAAACTCAAATTGGCAGGTGTAGAAAATTAACTTTTTCCCTTTCTCCTTTTTAAAATTTTATCCCTCATTTTTTTTTTATAAATTAAATGAATTATTTACACCCTTATCGTCACATGATTAATGATGATTATCATTATTATTTATTTATTTATATTTATATTTTTATGTAAATAGATATTTTTGTATCACAAGTATCACTTAGACCTAGACTTTATTTTCCTGGGTTGGGTGACATTTTATTAGAGAAATTGTTTTGAATCTTTCTTATCACCTTATTCATCCTAAGGCCATCTAGGTTTATCCATTTATTAATTAACAATGTAACGTGCCCTTCAGGATGCACTAGGTGCTCCAAAGGTGCCACTCGCCTCACACTGTTTCCATTGCATGACGTGCCCTTCAGGACGCACTACGTGCTCCAAGGGTGCCACTCACCTCTTTCTTTTTTTCTTGCGCGACGTGCCCTTCAGGACGCACTCCGTGTTCCAAGGGTGACACTCACCTCTTGACTGACTTGGTAGACATAAAAAACCCCTGGAGTCAATATTCCGCCAGGTGATCTTGTGGGAGACTAAGGGCCTCTAAGGAATAAGGCCCCTTCCTTATTTCGCGCCCCTTAGAATCATCATGAGCGACTATCACAGTCGGCCCTCATGGCATCATGGGTCTTCTCGAACTAGGTAATTATTAACCTATAGTACAATCCATGATGGGAGTGCTAGTAGGCTGTGGCAGGGCTATTGTCCACACCTCTCCCTCAACGTCTCTGGTAGTTTTGCGTGACCCCTCTACTCCACATGTGAGTCTGGTCGACAAGCTATCCTCAACCTACATCATCAACGAATTATGTCAGAAATATATATCCATAATCATATTATCTAATCAGATGCACAAATGTCATATATACAACAATCAAACCCCAATAGTCTACTCCCTGACTCGATCTGGATTCCAAGGGGTTGCATTGATGCCCCTGCATCCTTGGGGTCCAAATCCTGCACACTCAGGGAAAACCGAGTCAATAGCACCTGTCTATGTCAATGCAACAAAATAACATGTCATCAATTCATAACGCCTCATAATCATAATCAAATGCCCAAAAGTGCAATAATTTGGATCACTTGCGAGCAAGTGTCCTTAAAGAATAAGTTTGCTCAGTGCACACAAGAGCAGGATGTTACAATAAAAAAAGATGACTACAACTTCTCAAGAAAAATAGTGAATACACAACATTGATATAAACACTTACATAACAGAACTACCATCATAAAACATAACATAAACTAATATGTTTAAAGATGAGCCAATTGGTTGTGTATGAAGGATGTTCCTCCCTACCATAGGTGATATTGTTCTATTTATTTCAACAATAGGGAACCCTCG
>SNQJ01S0006374.1:247728-269586 GCA_010110895.2 Picea sitchensis
ATAAACACTTCCATAACAGAACTACCATCATAAAACATAACATAAACTAATATGTTTAAAGATGAGCCAATTGGTTGTGTATGAAGGATGTTCCTCCCTACCATAGGTGATATTGTTCTATTTATTTCAACAATAGGGAACCCTCGAGTTGAGGATATGATTCCATAAGGAGGTCTGGCCCTTTTGGCTATCCACTCTTCACATTCAATAACCCAAAAACTAGTTTATACTCCAATAATAGTTCCAATCCACTAGCTCTCTTCCCCTCAACCTGTACAACCCAAGGAATTTGGATCCCTTTTCTCTGCCACACAGTCCCTTAGGCCTTCCCACTTCCCTCTAGGGCTCCAGTGCACTCAGTTGGCTAAGAATCTCATAGCTAGGGACTTCGTAAACTCTCAACTACTCCATGAGCACTCACACTGACCTTCTCAAGGCTCTTGAACCATTTCCTCGATAGGAAATGTGCACAAGCACACAACTTAATTTACATGCACACAACCGTTCTACATGCATACAATCATTCTATAGGCACACAACCCACTAATTCCAGCATAAACACAACCCAACAATTGTTTTTCTCATAGACCACAAGGTTGATGATATTTCCAACACCCAACTTCTCTCTTCCTCTCCAAAATCAGCATGTTAAAATCCCTTATGACTACACCATGGCTGCAACTCTTTTCTAGCACCTAGCTCTGCTCTTGCTTCACCAAAAATCCCATGTAAAAATTGTCCTCCTTTTCCCTTCAAATTTCCTTCTTCTCCCTTGCTTGCTTGACTCTCACGCTTCCCAAAAATTATTTATTGAATTTTAATCTTTCCCCATGCTTTCTTGTACTCAACCCATGCTCTCAATAACTCTATGAGGTGATCTCACACACTAACCCTCTTACATGTATTCAATTATTGGGGCTGGAATAAGTCAAAGAAGGATTAAATGGTAATGATACATTAACTTGGGAAAATGACATGGGTTTCCCCTTGGATCCCCCCTTTAGATCCCTCTCTTGTGGAATCATATCCCTCCATCGTTAACGTTCCTCTAATATCACAACCATCATTTATCTTTTTTATTAATTATTTCAATGTATGTAATACATGGTTCGACCCTCAACCATATTAATAAATACAGGTTCTTTTCCCCAACCATATAAACTCACCAACCTAAACCATATTTATAAAATTACATTATAATTCACAGGAATTAAAACTAGGGATGCTACACTAATTCTGCAAAAAATGTGCATGCAACAATTACTGTTAGAATTATACATATTGTAAACTTTTTCATTAATTAGGTTATAGGTCATCCTTCATATGATTTTTTGGAGAAAACATATGTAGTAATCTAAATTTTGATCCTTCATACATAATATCTTATGAATCATGTTTCCATTGGTTGTAATCATGCCTCATTCTGAGTTAAAGGCTAAAAGTTATAGATTTCTGAATTTGTCATTTCTACTCAATTATGCACTATTCTGGATGGTGCAATTTAGCTGAGAGACCACATTTTTCCATTTGTAACAGAAAATATATTAGGAACCATAAAAACTTTATACCAGGTGTAGGTAGGATTTATGATTGTGAACAAACAACAATTTTCATATTTGGAATCCGATGCTCTAGTCAAATCCTATATAAATACGGAATTGATGACTTTGCACTTCTACATTTTCTCCATATTTATAATTTTTAGCCAAAACTAGTTATTTCCCAAATGGAGCAAAACTAGGAAAGACTTCTTGAAGAAAAAAATATTGTTGAGGAGGTAAAATGTTGACTAAACAAAATTTTATGAATTGGTGATCTGGGGTCCCTTTCCCCTTTTGAATATTTCAACAATCCTCAAAAAGTGTCCGAGAATAGTGGATTTTTCCCTATTTGGGCATCTCCTCGCCAACTCTTTTTGAAGTTTTCTAGAATCCCAAATGGGTATCGTCATGCATTTTTTTTGACTCCCTATAAAAATTTCACCTTAATCTAGGCTCTGGTTATTGAGCACGACCCAAATATTTAAAACCCATTATTTTGTTTTTTCGGAAAATGGAAGAAAAATTAGCTAGTGGCCCTCATTGACATTCTTGTAGCCCTCTTCACCGCTGACATACCCCTTAAATTTCATTTGAATCTAATTTTTTTTGCACCAGTTGTTTTGTCATATTTCTCCGTTCCTTTCTCTCCTTCTCTTCCTTCTTCCTCTTTTCTTTCTCTCTTTCTTCTACTTTTATACCTATGCAGAGCTATACCCATGTGAAGGAATATAACACTCACATGTTCTTCCACATTCAAATTTCACACCTTTTTGGGACTTAATATATTTTACAACTCTCATGTGAAATAAAAGTGCACATGCACCCACATGTCATCTATGTCCCACATCCCTCATTTTGCAAGCTTTGGGACTTAGCTGATTTTCCAAGTTTCATGTGGAGGAAAAGTTCACCTGCACCCTCATGTCATTCGTGTCCTGTATCTTGTATTCCACAAGATTTGGGACCTAGCCAATTTTCCAACTCTCATGTGAAGGAAAAGTTTATCCGCACCGACATGTCATCCGCATCCCGCATACTATATTCTACAAGATTTGGTACTTAGCCATTTTTCCAACTCTCATGCAGAGGAAAAGTGCACCCACACCCGCATTCTTCTTTCCGCACTCCACAAGACTTTGTAACTTAGTCTATTTTCTCAAACATCCTTCACTACATACCCCGATATTTCCACCATGGCCTTACACCATGGTATTCCATGTCACCACTACCATGTCACTTTACATGTGGCTTTCGTATCATTAGGTGCGTAAAAATTCCCAATTTTCCAAAAATTCAAAAAATTCATAATTTTCCAAAATTTCTTGTTTTGGTTAAGAATGTTATTTTCTTCTCCAAATACCATGGGATCTCTAGACTTAGATTCCCATGGCTTAAATTGTGCCTATGACTATCAATTCGACATCCCATTTCCAAATCTCATACATATTTTACTTAGAATTTGGGAATTTTCACTTTGAATTTCGCCATATTTCTCAAATTCGATAGAGACTAATACTCTAAAACAATGAATTTGTTAAATTTGTGTTATTATTTGGCCCATACAAGTTTGGTTTTGAACCAAAATATTTTATACCAATATGTAGCGTCCCCATATACTCATCGAGGCATGCTACCTAATTTTTTTTTCTCTAACACCATTCTGTAACATGCCCAATTATCTAGCTGGGAAACATTACTACAAAATCGACTATCATTTGATTCAAATGCATGCATATAAACAACATGATATACACACTCATGAAAATACCATTAATAATTAAACTCATGAATGCAACTGATTTAAACATGCACATCAACAATTAATGCACATAACAACATTCATATATACAAAATACAAAGTAAAAGTAGCATTCAATCATAGCATTAAAACTGTAAATGACATAGTGATTATAACACTTATCTTTAAAAATGATGTACACAATCAACTGTAGACAAAGGATGTTCCGCCCAACCGTAGACTCTGCTACTCCAATTCTCTCAATAATAAGTCATCGTCGAGTTAGGGCTATGAATCCACAAGAACAAACAATCTCCTCTGGGTCTCTACAGTCCACTATCACAGCTTAATACCCACTAAAATCACAATGAAACAACTCCTACAACAATTTAAACCACCCAAATCTCTTCCACATTAGCCTATAAAACCCAAGGAATGATATTTCCTTGTCTACACTACAATCCGTCATATAATATCCATGCCCTCCAAGGATCTAGCATATAATGGTTAGGAATCTCTCTACATGGGGCTTCAGAGAATCCAACTGCATCAAGAATTCTCACACAACAAGATCACTTTCTCTTGGGTAATTTTATCAAGAGAGAAACAATCATAGGCCTAAAAAACTCATTTTCAACATAAATTTTAGCTTCAACAAGTTTTCTTCAATACCCACTATGGATGGCCACTCTTTCCCCAAACCAAACTCTAGTTTTCCTCTCTTCTTTCCAGTTGTAAAAAACTACTCTTTTTATTACTCAAATTTTCTCTTTTCCCATCCTTGTTTGACTCTTAATTCCCCCCCAAATATGATTACACTCAACCCCTACTATCCTAACTGAGTGGCACGACTTCCTCACTTAACCTCTTAGATGAATTCAATGATTTGGGTGCTTAATAAGTGAAAGTGATAAATGGCTAAATTACAAACTGATTAATGCAGATGGCTTAAGACTCAAGGAATAATAAAATCCCTTAGAATCCCATTAAGCTCCCATCTCTTTTGGAATCATAGCCCCCCATTATTCTGGTCCTTACCCATCTACAATTGGTAGTGTATTTCATTTTATTATTTTGGATGTACAATGTTTACATATTACATCGCTTGGCCCTCGACCATTCATAATATGTACAATTATACAAGGATACATTGGGGATCAAAACTAGGGTGTTACATATGCAAATCTAGTGGAAGTGATAAGGGTATCTTTAGATGTTGAAGTACAAATGATGGAAAATCCAAGTGTCCTTACTAATAAAAATCTAGTAATCAATAAAAAAACTTAGGTGTATGAAGAAGGCATAGTATCAAAAGTGAATCAAGAAAACACTACAAGTATGAAAAAAAAGATAATGTTACAAGGACACCTTATCAACTTCCTAATCACAAGAGTTTATTCTTTAACCAGTCAATGTATCAACATTGTTTGGAATAAACAGAATATCCAAGGCACATTTTAAATAGTATAAATTTTGATACAATTCGATCTCAAAATAAAAGTCGCTACCACATGAATCCCCAAAAGATCAAATTAGGGTGGTCTAACCCTTTCACAGTTTGAAAATTATGTTCAATGCTTAGAAGGTCATATTTTTTTATATTTCCAACCATCATAGCTTCATGAGAAAAGAATCATGATAAGGCATTACAAGCTAGAACATGACATTTAGTTTTTCCATAAAAAAATGCTTTGAGGACAAAGCATTTCTAAAGAGGAAGGAAATGTCATGTATATAAAAATAAATATATCTCATAAATATATACCTAAACTATAGAACTTAGGATATTAATATAACTAAAATGGTGCATCACATTAAGACATACCTTTACATGAAAGGTCACCTTGAGGCCTATAAAATGCCAAGGGTTTTCATCATTGTAATATCATATCATTCATTCATATCTTTATTTATATATTTTTAGTGCTATTTGGAAGATCCACAATACTCAATTTTATTTGTCTACATTTCAAATCCATAACATGATGCAAAACACCACTTAGAGAAGAGCTTAATAGAGCCAAATTAATACATAAATTGCAAAGACAACCTAGGAAACCAAAGACATCGGCTACATAAATGATAACACTACCATAGAACCTAAAACATTAATTAAGTAATTTAAAGCTTAAAATTAATGTAACATATACTATATAATATGTTATCTAAGATATTAAACCAAGGTTTGGGGTGGCAGGCACATGGGGGATAATTCATGATCCTAGAGGAAATGAAGTTGTCAACTATGCATGGGGCTTAGGGAGCGTGTCAAACAACCTGACATAAGAATACACGTTGTGGTGTGGGCTCATTTTGGAGAAGGAGGAAGAAATTAAAAGTTCACTGGTGATAAGTGACTCAGTTTTAGTAATTCAAGTAGTGAACGGTAAAGGAAATCCCTCTGGATCTAAAATAATTTCTCATTTAATGCAAATGAAATGATTAGCTCAATACTTCAAGCAAATTCATTTCTTTCACGTAAAAAAGAGGGCTTAACGTAGAATTAGACTCCTGGGCCAAGAAGTCCAAGTCTCTATAACAAGGAACACTTCATTTGAATGGGGTGGATTATCTCCTTCAAGTCCCTTAGAGTGATGGGAAAAATGAGCCTTATTTTTTGAGGTTTTCTGGCTTCAAAGGATCAAAAAGGTTTTTTATTTTTATGATTTTGAATAGGAGGAGAAATCTAAGGTTATCATTTCATGCATATTGCACCAGCTGGCGGGTACAAGAGGACAATAGGTAAGTGGCCTCACATGCTCTCACATGCTAAGAATCTACTCGTGTGAGTTATAAATTACTCCATTTGCAGTGAATCCAATGTATATGGGATAATGGCAGGTCAAGAGCTCTGACGTAGAGTGACATTCAAGGAAGAAGTTCATGGGGATTTTTTGTTCATACTATTGGGAGTAAGGGGGAGATAAGTGGAGGGTCATGTGAGGATGAACTTGGAAGTGGAGGTCATGGTGTCAATGTGAGCAACGTTTGCTAGGATTTCTAGGTGTGGTTTGTAATTGAGATTCAATTTGGTTGAGATGGTGTTCTTTGGGAACTTGAATGGTGAATGGTGTTCTATGCTTGTTCATCCTAATTTTCTAGGAGGATTCTCCTTGTCACCACTGTTGGGATTTGGTTATGTTTAAGCGTTAGGGGACCTAGAGTCTAAGGGGTTTGTGCGTAATGGCTATAGTTAGACGGTTTTAAGGAGACAATAAGAAATCAATTAGACTAATATTTAGGATCTGATGTCTCTTTCAACTACAATGACAGATATGGTAGAGGCTCTCAATTCCCTCTCGGATAATGTTATGTCTCTCATTCATTAACAAAGGCTTCAAGTTGATTCCTTGGACGCTGAATGTGGGAGTTTGTGATATCTAGTGGCTACAATGCACTTGAACTCTTTGTCATTGACATCTAGCAATCTGGGCAATGGGTAGTTTGGAACAATGGTAGATGACACAGTCAACCAAGTCCGAGACCCAATGGACATTGAAGAACCAAACCCTCCCCACCTATATGAGGAAGGAGAAGCATAGGAAAATGTACATACTTAAAACATGAATGTTTTTCAAGTCTCTTTGTCTCTTAAAACAATATATTAAGATATCAACTAGCATAATTACGTGGAACTCAATTACAATCTTAGAAGTTTCTAATAGCTTGCTTTGTGTATAAAGTAGAATGATAGTTGAAGCCTCTTTTTGGATCCATTTTGATGCAATATTGAGCTGCAAACTCGACGCAACACCACTTTTTATAATATAAAAAATATTTTATGTTTCTGTTAAAAAAAGGACATTAAACCTAGGTTAATAGTTATAATATATTAATATTTAAAAGTTTGTGTTAAGTAATAATACTATTATTAATATCATTAAATTTATGATTAATAATAATCATAGAGTGAATGATAAGTATAAATATCACTAATGTTAATTATAATAAATAATAAGGATTGTATTAACATTTATATTAAGATTAATAAGTAATAAAAATTGTAAGTATTAATATTAATAATTAACAAAAGTATATATTATTTGTGCTTTTATGGATTTTGATCTACACTCTTTTTTACATTGGATTTCAATAAACAAACTTTGTTCTTATTCCTATAAATGAGATTTTTCCATTTAAGACACCTCCACGTCATCTTACAGGGCCCATGTTGAATTTTGGGATCCACATCAAATTACTAGGGTCCATGTTAGATTTTAGAGTTTTTTCTCCAGAAATCAAAATATATAAATATTTATATATTTTTCTCTTAATAGACACACAAACACCATGAAGTTTTACACACGACCTCTCTAATTCGACCCCCGATATAATTATCTTTCTCCTTTGAGGAAATTTTGACCCCATTTCCTATCAATTCAACACCATGCAACAATTAAACCTCTGAATTTCTTCAAATTTGGGTATTTTTTCCATTTCACAATTTACCCAATTCTTCCACAGAGCCAAACTTTGTAATCATAAATTTCATCCATTGTGCCCCTGCACCATACATATAATTCATTTAAGAACAAAGTTTGGGCATTTCAAACCATAAATTTCTCCATTGTAGGCTTTAAACAGTATTCCTTCATTGGCATTTGATCAAACATATGGCATGTAAACTGTTTTTTTCTTATTTTTTTCACAGAGTTAACTCTCTCACACACCAATTTTCTTATCCTTTCTTATACAACCCTTCTAGTCATATTATTTTTCCAATAACAAGAACCAAGCCTGAAAGTTGAAGCCAATACTCTAGCATTTACAAATTTCAAATATTTTCCCATTTTTTTTTCAATAAGACATTTTGTCAAACACCTCATATGCACACTAAAATTTCTTCTTGTATAGTAACCATGATTGTAATCTTTGGCCCATAGAACCCCAATGCTATAACCATTGGATTTGATATCATTATGTAACATACCCTACAACCTCTGTGCATTGTTGAGGCTATGGGGTACTCAAAAACCATCCAAATTACTCTAATACCATGCTATAACATACATATTTTCACAAATTATAGGAAAATATGAATGGGAAATGAAAATAACATCAACCGTTCAACCATTTTACAACATAAGCCACATTTTTTCCCCATACATGGAATATTATCTTCTAATACATGGGAATTTATAGAAACATACTTGTACAATTATTTTCCCATAAAACCAATTACATTTCCTTCATGATTATGGTCACTTCTAAGATACCCATAAGGCCATTGACAACAAATTGACATAGCTGAAAATTAATATACAAAACAAAGGCACAAATATGCCCTCAGTAATACACATAATAACTGTAGTATCCTTAAATATGCATTTGAATATCTTCTAGACTATCCATAATTGCTTTCCTAAGCTAATGATAAATTCTAGACTAGTATCTTTCCCAAATGAACACATATTACTCATTTACAATAACAACCACAAGCATTAGTCATCAAGATATAATTAACAAAGAGTACTTATTTGTTACATGTTGCACTTGGGGAAATATCTCCATGGGAGCATTTTCCCTCCTAGTCATAGGCACTATCTCTTGTAGGTGCCACCCTCGTGCTAAGTGATGAAGCAAAAATGGATAATTTATGGGATATGACTATGGTTTTCCTCACTCAACCCAAATTTTAGACATATTAGGAAAATAATTAACATATCAAGCCTCTTTATATAACAACCATCCCAATTACTAACCTCTCTTTCCCTATAATCCCTACATATCACAAGGAATGGGATACTCTTCATTGCTAGACAATCCCTCGGGCTATCCCACTTACCTCCAGTGCACCTACACAGGCCAACAAAGAAATATATAATGTTGGGAACTAGGGAATATTAGTTGTAACTCAAACATTACTCATAAACTCATCCATAATTTCCACAGAAAGTCATGGTAGAAAACAATGGCAGAAAAACTATGGGAACATAACACAATTTTGGTAGAAATCATTCTTATCACACTAGCATACCAACATACCCAAACATTGTTTAACCATGAGAGAATGAATGAAAGAATTATTTTTCTTGAAAGTTAGCAATACCTAGCCCCAAGTCTTTCATGATTACAAATCTTGCACGAGGAATGCATTGCCACTCTTAAGGCACATAAGAAAAAATAAAGGAGGCTTGGGATAAAGACACTCGACAATAAGAATACAATAGTATTTTATGGACTCTCCTTACTTTCCCACTTGTTGGTTCATTGTCCCCATGGTGCTTCTAGGGAGTTATCACCCTAAGTGCACCTTTTATCATATTGTTATTAAATATTAACTCAATTTGTTGTTTCATTGTCCCCATGGTGCTTCTTATAGGGAGTTATCAACCCAAGTGCACCTTTTATTATATTATTGTTATTAAATATTAACTCAAATATAATCAAATGGTAATTTACTTACCCAACATACCATATACCTATACATTATGGTTGATGCTCAGGGGTTATTACATAAAATCAAGGAAAACCTTATATGATATATGGAAATCGTTGAACATAGATTAGGGTGTATAGATTGAACCCATTACCCTAGCATGACCAAGAAGGAAAATGAGCCTATGAATACTCTCTTTCAATGGTTTTCTGACCCTATCAAGGAGGAATATGGACCCTTGATCTACATTAGCTCATCAATTCAACTAAATATGGAGGGAGATAGACGTACAAATCATTTCTAGAAACCCATAAATTTAGAGAATAAGAAAAGATAGCGAGGCCAATAATCTATTTCCCCAACAACACACCATAATGACATATCTCTAGTGCGAGGATGCTATCAATTCTTTGGGTAATATTAGTTCTACTAAGTCTTGGAACTCCCTGTAATACTTGAGGGATTCAGTAATTCCTCATTATAAATACACTAATCTACAACTTGATTTAAGATATATTTCATATCTTTCATAGTTAGGGTTAGAACTAGAATATGCATAGTAGAAGTTGTAATCTATATAAATTTTCATTGAAAAAATAAAATTATTGTTTTCATATTTTAGTTAAAACCTACCATAGGGGTTCATTAGTCCTCTTCAAGTTAGGACCCACTTAAAGAGGTTTTGTTGAACAATGTGCCTCTTTGTGTATAATTTTGTATTTGCATATTTATTCTATAGTAGTGTGTTTTATAATTTCTTAGTTCAATGTTCCATGTTCCATGGATGTATGAGGAATCATATTGTGTTTCATTTCAATATTTAGACAATTCATTTTGTTATGTTCAAAACTCTTTCACTGGATGTATGAGGAATCCTATTTTGTTTCATTTCAATATTTAGACAATTCATTTTGTTATGTTCAAAACTCTTTCATTGGTCTTCCATGACCATAGGTTAGTTGGAGGAGTGTTAATATGTTGAGTGCATTGTATAAGTTTATTTTACATTTTATAGCATTCAACTTGTTTCTCTTAGAAATTATCTTTCCTTTCTACAACATTTAATTACCATTTTAATAGTTCTTCATTTTCAAACATTGTGTTTTAATTTATGAAGTGTGAAGGAGTTTTGTAACCTTAAGCTTGAAGATCCAAAGCGAAACTCCGTGCCAAGGAAAACTCATGATGTATAATAACCAAACCCTTGCTAGGATCAACTAGCTACAATAGTTTCATTTAGAAACATTTAATTTATAGTACTTATAATCAACAATGTAGAGTGCATTCAACAATATTTCAAACCTTAATGGTTTCATAAATAGTGCACAACACATCACAAGATTACACACCCTAGTTGATAAATTAAGTATTAGTTGGGGGATTCAACAACTCATAAATTTTTGTAATTTTTTATCCCATCACTTTTTGGCATTTTTCTAAAGAGGTGCTAAAATATTCAAGGAAGGAAACACTTTTGAATTGGGACTATGTTTTAAGGCCTAGAAAAATAACCTAAGTTCTCTAGTGTTTCCCTCTGTTGTTTTTTCTTTTTCTTTTTTGCATTCAGTAACTTATTGTAAGAAGACTGAATACATAATCATAGAGACAAGTTAGGATTATTTTTACCAAAACTTAATGACCTAGGTGCAAGTCAAGTAGAGAACAATAGGTAAGAACAAGAGGGAATTCTTGAGTCTGGTGATGAAAATTGAGAAGTGAAGAATGGATAATTTCTTGAAGGGTTCTTTAGACTTTGTTTTGGAAAGTTAAAGTGAAGAATCCAAAGGACTAGACAAAATTAATAAGAAGTCAGTGAATATAGAGAAATCGTAAGATTTTGAATCTTCTTCATTATCCTATCTAGGGATTCTTTCTCTGTTTTCTATGGAAAAAGAAAGAACAAGAGAGAAATACGTGTTGTTTGGGTTTCTCATTTTGGAAATAGAGGAGGAAGTAAATATGATGATAAATATTAACCCAACTATCCTTCCTACTTTCCATGGGATGGCTACAGAGGACCTTGACACTTTCCTTTTTGAATTTGAAGTCCTTTGTAGAACCTATTATTACAAGATTGATGCTTAGAAACTTAGATTGTTTCCCTCTAATTTTAGGAGGTATCTCTTCTATGGTTCATGGGTCTTGATGGAAATAATATTCACACATGGGAACAAATGAAGAAGCTATTTACAGGGAGATATTGGATCAAGTTTTTCCAGGCAAGAAACATCAGATATTAAATATTAAGGATGAATAAGGGAGAAGATAATTCCTTGGAGGACTATGTTGAGAGGTTTCACTTAAATTATAAGAGGTTCATTAACTACACAATAAAATAAAATGACTTTAAAATAGTACTCCTAGGAAGAGTGAGAGATGAATATATGGAAGATATAAATCTAATTGTAGCTAGAGACATATCTAAGTACTCTTATGATGAAATGTGGGATATTTTCAAGAGCTATTTGAGAGATGATATAAGAAAGAGGAAGGTTCTCATAGGAGTTGTTGTACAACCCTCGAAAGCTACAACTAGATTGAATAATATGGATATTGGCAATGTATTGGAGGATATGAAGAAAAATATCTCGCATTTGTTAGCAATACAATTTGATACTCTCCACAACATGAACAACAAGCATTGTTTCCACCTCCTCAAAAAATTTTCTAATTCTAGTCTCAAAGATAGCTACCATAACCTGCCCAACTTATATAGAATCCAAACAATAATAAGTTAGTTTGGCTAGTATGAAATATCTAGATGATCACACACCCTATCTATTTTATGGAACCTATAGACTATTATGAGGTTCAACTTCATTCAAGGAAGGTGGTAATAAATAATTTACTAGCGATCATCACTAAGCAAGTTGAAGAAGAGTAGCTGCAAAATCCACCATTAACTTCCCAAAATCAACCACAACAGCTTTCTTCTCAGTAAGAACAAAACAATCTAAAAGGAAGGCAACTACATTTTCTAGAAAGGTTAGAACCAGTAAGATAATTGCTTAACCATATTTTGATTTCCTAGGAGAACTCCAGAACCCATGTGTCAAAATTCCTCTGATCTAAGCAATCAAGGATGTTCCTATTTACAGTAAGTTTGTTAGATAACTATGTCTAATGAAACCAAGGAGGAAAAATTATTATTCTTAGACCATCCTTCTCATAGGTTAGTTTTCTAATCTTGTTCTTGAGAAGGTCCTTACTCCCAAGTATTCCAATCTAGGTAGCCCTATAGTGATAATATACACAACTAATCAGTTGATACATAGCACTTTGATTGAATTAGGAGAAACCATTAGTGCCATGACTAAAGAAACTATGGAAAAATGAAGCTTCAAGAATTGCTGAGACAAACCCCTATTAATCTATAGATGGATGATAGATATACTATTCATCCATAAGGGATGTTGGAGGATTCTGTGGTATCAATAGACTCATGGGAATGCCTTGCAGACTTCATATTGCTACAATAAAATTTAGGCTAGATAGATACCCCTTGATCCTTAGTAGGCCTTGGTTGGAAATAAATTATGCCTACATTAGCTGCAGTTCAGGGGACATGACTATCACTCATGAAAAATCTCTTAATAAATATACTTTGTATCCTCTAGATAAACCATTTTTAGAAGTTGAGGAACCAATTTGGGTTGGTTTAGAGGAATGATATGCATGATTTGGAGTTTCTACTTATCCCACCCTCACAATTGATAAATCTTTGGCATTAAAAGCTCTGGATGGAGATGCCATTATTTACAACTTCATGCAAAATCATTACCCTACAGAAACCCAAATTATGAAATGGCATAAAGAATATAATAAGGATGGACTTATTGATGAAGACCTAATGAAAACTATAGTCCCAAGAGGAATCTACAAGTGAAAGTAACTTTCCTAGAATCACATTCTTAGATGATGTTTTCACCACTAAATTTTACAAACCACTTAACACTTTAGTGGAAATATTTCTTGGAGAAAACCTATACATAAGTAGACAATTGAGTTATGTTACACATCATGAGCTAGCAAATTTACTTCAGATAGATAACACTTATTTTTCTTGGGAATACCAATATTGGAAGGTGTTGGACATATTGTCATTGATGTCAACAGTCAATGTCATTATGATGTGATTATGAGTTGTTATGAACAACATGTAGAGAAATCTACCTAAATCTCAGGAGAGGCATCATATTAGATTTCATGAGATCAACGCAATGCAAAAACACCATGGGATCGAATTCCCAACATATCAATGATCTAAATCAGTTAGAATCCAAGTACAAAACCAAAAATCTCAGAAGGGAAAGCACATTACAGTGATGATGAGTTGTTATGAACAACATGCAGAGGAATATACTAAAAATCTTAGAAGGGAAGGCACATTGCAGAAAAATGATCAGGATTGAAATTCCCACAGTAAAACTACAAAAGAATCAAGGGAGAATCCAAAGGAAAATGAACCACATACTGATGAAGAAGACAATGAAGAAACACCCTTGCCAAGAGCTCCATCAAAAAGAGTTCAAAAGATTCATCCTGAAAGCCATATTATTGGAGATAAAAGTGCAGAAGTGGAAACAATAAGGAAACCCTCTTTTGACTCGGAAAAAATAATCTTATCCCTAATAGAACCTAAGTTAGTTAAAGAAGATGTCAAAATTAAAGATTGGATAAAATCAATGAATGAAGAACTAGACCAAATAGAGAAGAATTAGACTTGGGAACTAGTTCCAAGACCCAAGGACACGAATGTGATAGGAACCAAGTGGATATTCAAAAACAAACTAAATGAAAATGGAGAAATTATAAAAAAACAAATCCAGATTAGTGTGCAAAGGATATTCCCAAGTGGAAGGTATTGATTTTGAAGAGACATTTTCTCCAGTAGAAAGACTTGAGGCCATCAAAATGTTCCTGGCATTTGCATGCTTCCGAAATTTCAAAATCTATCAGATGGATGTCAAGTCAACATTCCTTAATGGATGTAACACCCATCTAGGATGTTAGGCAATTAATCGTGTTCATTAAATACATATGCATTAACAAATTTGATTTAACATAATTTCATTGATTTTCATTTCCACAACTCTTTTACATTTTCTCAATGATAACTGTAAATAACATGATGAATTAAGTAATATGTTAACTCCAAGATTTAAAACTTAAAATAGAATTACAACAAAATAACAATGAAAATACCTCCTCCATGGTCTGTTGAAGCTCATCAATTGAAATGTAGATTTACGAGTAGTAGGAAGATGCTTCCAACCATTAGTTTCCCTCTTTCCCAGAGTGAAACAATGGAATCCTCCCAGCCAACTAGGATCCTAGCCGACTTCCTAGCTCCAAGAAACCTTTTGGTTTCTTGGCCCTCCATGCCCGTGACTCCAAGAACAACAAAGCACAAATTCTCAAAGAAAACCATCATAAGAAATATATCTTCCAAAGCTTTCACAACCTCTCATCATGCCCAAACCTCCCAATGCCCTTCCTTGCCACTTCTTCTCCCTATTTATCAAGTTTCCATACACCCTTCCCCAAGTCTCCTCAACCACCCTCATTATTATCCATCAACCTCCCTTATTTAGATTTTTGGGAAAATATTATAATAAAACTAAAATATAAATGGCTTGCATTAAACAACAATAAATAAAATGCAAAGTCTTTCTTCTCATGCTAGCTAATAAATACAATTTGACAATTTTCCCAAAATGTACATGACAACCCACCATGCTCATTTAATTCATTATACCAACCATCAATCAAAGTCAAAGAAGGTATTTAATGCTTCTAGATATTTTGTATGCAATATAATTTACATAATCAATAATCATTCAATTAAATAGTTAATAATCTACTTTAATAATTAATACATTAATTAATTGTACTAGTGTACATGTGTTGGGTATGTGTGTGTAGATAGCAGACACATATCTCATGCATGTACTAACGATAAACAACCATTTACTCTAGTGCATAGTTCCTATATGATCACACCGAGACATGTAGGACAATAGATGAAGTAATGCATCATTTACTAATCTTAATGAACAAAATTACACCAATTAATCAATAACTAATTATCACACTTAAAATATTAATAGGAAATGAAAAGAGGGTTTTAAACATGGTAGGAACCAAGTGAGTAAACACTAGTGACATCTCTAATCCCCAATCAGTATTCTCAACTAACATCGAAACATCCTTCCTTCCTAACCTACTTCCATCTTCCATCCTATCCTTTCCTCTATTGGACTAATTTGGAGAATCAACTATATTGACCTAACTCTAGATAGAACCTGTAAGAGGAAGTGTCATATATCTCAACCAAGCTTCCCCAATAGGAAACTTGCAGTCGCCATCACACGTCTAGGGGAGCGTGACTTCACACAACCCTCCCATGACTCTAGGTTTCAGAGGATAAACGGTGGGAAATACCTCAACCCCTCTTGATAGAACTAGGGTCAACACCCTATATCGATACATACTATTCAAATATTGTTCTTAGAGTCACGTCATTAAGCAATCACTCTAGGAAAGATGTTTGTCCTGTGAAAACGACACATACCATAGATCATAGAAATATTTCGAATCATGAATTAAATAATAAATATAACTTACAACATGCATTGTCTTCTTGATGTCTATAACATCCACGTTACCTCAATTTTACAGTCCTTTAGCTATTGCATATCTCATCAACCTATAGGTTAGTTTACATAACTCATACCCATGCATATACATCATAATTTCATATAAGAATCCATGTATGTATTGGCGTTCAATTTTAAAAAAATGTATGTCTATTCTTATCATGTCTTGCATCTGTTATGCATTCACAACATAACTTTGAATTAGTATTTGTGTACCTAAATTCCACATTTTAACTTTCATGTTTAAACAAATCAAAGAGATATCTTCATCATGAGCATACAATAGTGAAATAATATCATGCAACACATAATTAGGTCTAGATGTACATATCTCAAAAATCTATCACAATCTAACTAAGTCCAAACAAATGTTAATAATTAAATTACTAAGATGAGTAAACAACAATGTTCTATCTGCCTAAGGCCAAGATATGGGGTGTTACAATGGAACACTAGAAGAAGAATTCTATGTTGAGAAACTGGAAGGATTTATGTTATCAGAAAATTAGGACTATGTGTGCAAGCTTGAAAATGCCCTGTATGGTATTAAACAAGCCCCCAGAGCATGGTTCTCTAGGCTTGATCAATACCTACAAAAACAAGGATATAAGAGAGGGACTACTGATAAAAACATGATTGTTGTGGTGGTATATGTAGATGACATCATATTTGGGAGTAATATTACTACACTAAGCATCCAATTTGCAACCAAAATGAAAGAAGAGTTTGAAATGTCTATGCTGGTAGAACTCTCATTTTTCTTAGGTTTACAAGTAAATGAAACAAAAAATGGAATATGTGTTTCCCAAACCAAATATATCAAGGAAATTCTGAAGAAATTTAAAATGGAAGACAATAAACCTATGAGTACTCCCATGGTCACTAGATGTAAACTAATCCTAGAAGATGACTCACCAAAAGTGGACCAAACGATGTATAGATCAATGGTTGGAAGTTTTCTCTATTCATAAGTTATGGTTGGATGTATAGATCAATGGTTGGATGTATAGATGAAGAAAACTTTAGAAGACCTACAAATAAGATATGATAATCTCATAACTATTAATTGTGATAACACCAGTGCCATAAGTATCTCTAAAAGTCCAGTCATGCATTCTAAAACCAAACACATCCCAATTAAATACCATTTCCTAGGAGACCAGGTTACCCAAAAAATAGTTAAAATAGTGTATGTAGACACCAAAGAATAGATTGCAGACATTTTCACAAAACCTTTGCCCAGGAGTACTTTTGAAAATCTTCGACAAAAAATAGGAGTAATTCAAAAACCTCATTAAAAACCATAAAATTGTATCAAAAGGGGAACATGGTCAGGGGGGAAATTTCCATAGGGGTAACAAAGAAATATCCCCTCTGCCATTGTTGTCAAAGGGGGAGGAAATTGATAAGGGTAGAAATTTCAAAAATAAAAAGGTTTCCATCAATGCCAAAGGGGGAGATTGTTGGACATATTGTCATTGATGTCAATATCCGATTTCATATGATGTGATGATGAGTTGTTATGAACAACATGTAGAATAATATATCTAAAGCTCAGGAGAGGCATCGTATTAGATTTCACAAGATCAACACAATGCAGAAACACCATCGAGATCGAATTCCCTACAAATCAATGATATCAATAAGTTAAAATCCAAGTACAAAACCAAAAATATTAGAAGGGAAAGTGCATTGCAGTGATGATGAGTTGTTAGGAACAACATGATTAGGAATCTACCAAAAATCTCAGAAGGGAAAACACATTGCAGAAATGGGATCAGGATTGAAATCCCCAAAGTAAAACTACAAATTAATCAAGGGAGAATCCTTTCCACTGATATATATTTCGGGACAAACCATGACCATCAGATATGGGAGTTACAGAGGAAGACCTTTAGATCAAGATGCGATTAAGTCCTGACCATCGTATCTCAGTAAGAGAAGATCAACGATGGAGAACCATTGTGGGATGCAAGGGTTGGAGTTGACAATCATGCAAGTTTTAGTTCTGAAATAGACACCGATCGTCGATCATCACCTATCAATAGATCTACGGTTGGGATCGATTCCACTACCCTAGAACCCTGGAGCCCTAGAGTCATGAACAACTTAAATACTAACAATCGTTGGATCGTGTTGAGATTTTTGCATCAAATATGGATCGTTAGATGAATTCAAGTTACTCAAGGTTTATTCGAGGAATCTCACTTTTGGAGAATTGAGAATTGGGAACGGATAACCCAAAGTCCCAAAGAATGAAATGAATCTTTACCATTGATATAGAAATGAACACAGTCGTTGGATCAAGGATTCATGAGATCCCGAATAGCTAAAATGCTGACAACCATTTGATTGTGTTGATCTTTTTGCGTCAAATATGTATCGTTATATGAAGTCAAGTTACTCAAGGTTTAGTCTAGGAATCTCACTTTGGGAGAATTGAGAATTGGGAAAGAATAAACCAAAGTCCCGAAGGCCGAAATGAATCTAGACCATTGATCTATAAATGATCATAGTCATTGGATCAAGGATTGACGAGATCACGAATAGCCGAAATTCCGACAACCATTGGATTGTGTCAAGATTTTTGCGTCAAATATGGACCATTAGATGAAGTCAAGTTGCTCGAGTTTTATTTGGGGAATCTCACTTCAGGAGAATTGAGAATTAGGAATGAATAACCCAAAGTTTGAAAGGTCGAAATGAATCTAGACCATTGATCTATAACTGATCACAGTCGTTGGATCAAGGACTCATATGAACCTATGACTGTTAGATCTAGGAGGAGGACATGTGCCACATCAAGAGATCCACGTCAGCAAGGGCACATGACACAATCAGATGGTGACAAGTATCTAGGTCTAGTTGGTATTTTAGGTACACATAAGTCACAAATCTAAGTGACATGTGGCAGCCACTCGGCCAGTGCCAAGTCAGTAGTGACATCAACAAGTTATGTCACTCTGTGAGTTTTTCCTTCAGGGGAAACCAACAACTACCCAAAGCACCGAAGGCCGAAGTCAATCTTAACCATTGATCTAAGATCCTATGGATTCTGATATGAACGTTATATCAAAACATGATGTAAGCACTTCCATGTTGACTACTCTAGTGCTGACCAACTGCGGTGGAAATTGGAACAACAATTTCCCGGACCTTTGAACCCCCAAAGTCCCAAAGTCTCAAAGTAAATAGTGGCCTTCCATATCAACCTTTGATTAATTCATAGGCATTGGATTAAGCGGTGGAAGGATAAGTAAGTATTGAAGCTACATCATTGATTTGTTTCAGGGATTCATGCTAACCATTGGATCAATCCTTGTGAGAGGTAATCACTTTGGGAAGTTGAAACTCCAAAATATTGGATGAGACAAAAATTGCTTGAAGGTCGAAGTAATGAAGGACTAGGTTCCATCCCCTAGTCATGGGTTACGAACACATAAGCCATGAGGCATTGGGAACATTGATTAACTTAATAATCATGTGGTTTTGAAAATATGGTCACATGTAAATGGTTTGAAGGAAGCACCTCTACAGGATTTTATTTCTGCAATATTTGTAGAGACATGGAATCAAGTTAAAAGAAATCGGTCCATACCTGTGATCGATTTATGAAAAGAACTCTCACTGAATTAAAAGCCTTCACAATAATGTTTGAATAATAATAGAGATTGTTTTTTATTTAAAATGAAGAGGTGCAATGGTATGAACAAAGGGACACGCTTCTTCATAGCTCACACCAGTTGGAAGAGTATATAAACCAGAAAGAATGGTGAGAAGAAAGCGTCTCTGTAGTCCATATCAAAATATAAAAACAACAACAGAGTCCAAGAAGAAGAATTGATGATTCTTATGAAGTGAGGGTGGAAGGGAGGAGCACTAAACTATTCATATCCTTTAATAAGTAAGTGTAATTTAAGGTAGTTGGTGCTTCTTGGGGTTGGTGCCATAAAGAAAAGGGAGTTGGTTCTTCCTAGGGTTGGTGCCCTAAAGACAAGGTAGTTGGTGCTTCCTAGGGTTGGTTCCTTAAAGACAAGGGAGTTGGTGCTTTCTAGGGTTGGTACCCTGAAGAAGGGGATTTATGATTCCTAGAGTTGGTGCTCTAAAAAGGATTGGTGTTCTTCATTATTCTTCTTAAAAATCCTTGTAATTCCTATTAATTTTATGTATATAATTGATTTTACAATCAAGTCCATTGTTGATCTATTGTGGTAGTTAACAAAATATAAAAGTAACTGATAATTGTTGAAAAAGGGTAATACTGATTCACCCCCTCCTCTCATTATTCCAACAGAAGGGAATCGGCCCCAACATTTGTAGACATCATATCTATATCACTGACGACTTGCACCCAATTCAACAACTTCACTGTTGAATGAATCCTGCCCTTAAATGTATTGTTAAAAAAATATGTAAAACTACTATATATTGGTTTCATTGATCCAATTTCATATAGTGAGTGGGTATCCACATTAATCATCATCCCTTAATAGGGAGGAAAGTGGTGAGTACGTGTACTAAGTACTGAGATATTAACAATGCTATCCAAAATGATCACTTTCCCTTTCTTTTTATTGGCAAAGTACTAGATCACTTATCTGGGAAGAAACACTTTTCCTTCATTGATGGATTTAGTAGCTACAACCAGATCCAAATTTCTCTAAAGGACCAAGATAAAAAATATTTTCTTGCCAATGGGGCACCTTTTCTATAGGGTTTTTCTTTTTGTCTTATGTAATTCCCCTCCCACATTCCAAATATCTATCCTCAACACATTTTCATATTTATTCTATGACCATGTAGAAGTATACATGGATGAATTCATCGTATATGGTGATTATTATGAAGAAACAATGGTTAATATGGGAAAAGTACTACAACATTGTTAGGATATGAATCTGTCCCTCAACAATGTTTTTTTTTTATACCGACGAATGAGGGAATAATATTAGGATATCACGTTTCAACGTCATGCATGGAAGTTGACCTTGCCAAATATTTTGTTATCCAAGAATTACCCATTCTTCATAAGCAACATATTGTCCATAGATTTCTTGGACATTCTAGTTACTACATAAGGTTCATTTATTATTTTAGCAAAATAGTATCACCTCTATTTTTCCTTCTTACTAAGGATGATGACTTCCAGTGGACTGTAGAATTCCAAAAAAAATTGAAACCTTAAAAAAAAAAAACTGGTCTTAGACCTAGTATTAAAAGGCCATAACCAAGATCTTCCTTTTCACATCCACATTGTTGGTTCAAAAAAAAACCTTAGGTGTTTTTTTAGGACAACAAGAGACTACTAGAAAATATGCAATTTATTATGCTGGAAATAATCTTTCTAGAGTTGAATTAAATTATATTGTTATTGACAAGGGATTTCTTCCAGTAATTGTAATGACCATATAAATTTAACATCCATTAATTACATAAACTATAACAGTAATATCTACTTGATTTCAGAAAATTCAATAATTCCTTTTAATTGAGCACATACGCATTTTAAATTGATCAATGAATAATAAAATTTTATAACAG
>SNQJ01S0006374.1:283902-331416 GCA_010110895.2 Picea sitchensis
CCCCCTGTTTCTCTCATTCTGCAGAGTTTATATAGAAACAATACATAATAATCAAGATCCAAAAGAAATGGATCTGAAAACCTCCTCATCTATGTTTAGTTTCTTGTTTCAAATAATCAAGGAGAATATCCAATATGATCTCCAATTCGAATTGATGAGGTGGCTTGTCAACTGTTGTCCATGAGGATTTTCAGGAAAACAAATCTGGTAAATTCCTAAAAACTAGGGTCCAACAATCAATTCGAATATCTTAAATGGTGATAGATGTGTAAAAACTGAGAAAGGTTTTTGTGAAGGGGCATGTTACCAAAAAAAACCTCTTTTTTTTTCATCAAATTCATCTCCATATTTTATGCAACCTCTCTTGAAGAAGAAGACTAAAACAGGAAAAAATAACAGAGTATTTCCTGTAGCTTATCAGAAAATTAGCCCTCAAAGATCAATTCGAATCTCTTAAATGGTGATATTTTTGTAAAAAACAAGAGAGGTTTTTGTGAAGGGGCATGTTCCCAACAAAAAACTCTTTTGGTTTCATCAAATTCCTCTCCAACTATTCTGTAACATATTTTGAAGAAAAAGACCAAAACAGGTAAAAATAACAGAGAATTTCCTGTAGCTTTTCTGGTTCTTCTTTTAATGATTCTTTACATCTAATGGTACTTCTGCCAATTATGAAATAGTGTTTCCATTGTTGCTATGTGTCCCTGTGTATCCACGAGCCTTTGAACCTTCACAAGGCATATCATTTTTGACGAACTTTTCTTCCATGTTTTTATTTGAACCATTAGTTACTTTTGGTTCCATTTCATTCTCTGTTTTCTTGCAATCTTGTGTAGCATCAGACATACTCTTATTCTTCCAGTGTTTACCACAAGGAAACATACTAGGCACTATTGTAGTCTTCCGGTGTTTATCAACCTATTTGTGAGATGTAAGCCACTTTCCTTTATCACAAACCTTCCAACTCTTGAGGCCGGGGCGAGGTTTCAACTCAGGAAACTCAGTAGACACATCTAGAAGCTATATTGATCCCCCACTTTGCCTAAGCACCTCACCAACAATAGCTTCATCTTCAACTGGATTCATTGAGCAAGTAGAGTAAACTAATTTCCCTCCAACTTTAAGCGATGCAACACCTCTCATGGCAATTTGAACTTGAAGGCGATGTACCTTATTGCCAAGTCCAACATTCCATTTTTTTCCAGATATCAGGTGCCTTAGGAATTGTTCCATCCCCACTGCAAGGTACATCACATAATATGCGATAAAAAAGAAACTATGTTATACTTTCTGCATGGGTGTCTTCATTCATCTGAAGTCTTCCACTACCTTTATGCTCTGTCTCATTTGTTGTTTGTGTCAGCATGCCATTATTTTTGCAACGACAACTTGGAAAGTTTTGTGCTTCATGATTGGTTACCAACAAGTTATCACTGCACATCCTCTTCATCTGATGAATGAGAAGATTACACCATTAAACATCAACATCATTTTCTATGACCATTCCCTTGGGTAGAAACGCAAGCTGAGCTAATTTGTGAATCATCTCTAGAAGTTGAAATGTTTTTGACCCAGTTGCTGCACATATATCAAAAATATAGTGGTGTGACTGTACATACAAGAAAAGGGGTGGCACCATGCTCACAACCTCCTGTCCAGTTATGTTCCCAATCTCGTTTTCTTGCTTTAAGAATTCATGAATCCTTTCAAGCATTTGGTTTTTCCTTAGTTGCATGCGAGAGAAATTCAAGTGCCAAGCAAGCTTTGTTGGATACCAGGGTAAAGGCCTAATATGTTCAACCGCATTGCCACCTACATCTCATCAGGTATAATGCCTTGTTCATGTGATTAGAGCAGTGTTCCATTCGGGTCGAATCCAGCTACAAGGTACTCCCTTGTTCCAATTCAGACTACATGTTCGTTCCTCTTTGGCACCATCAAAACAAAATTCTGTAACTAGCGCCCTTGGGTTTCAAATTTTCCACCTACAATATATTAGTGTATAATGTTCCTCTAAGCAAATACCTGCGCCTAAATTCAGCAAAATTAGATAGGTATAATATAATGATCATTGAGAATTGGGTGATTTTAAAATGAGACCTTCGTGGGTACAAAGCAATTGGATTATGAAGCAGTTTGAATTAATAAATGATCCCATGTTATTATGGACACATGTGAACTCTCAGACCATGATTTGTGTCATCATAATTAAATCTGGATAACAGGCGTGTATCAAGGCATGAWTATTTTGGTGCTACGGGAATAGCCTTATTCCCGTAGTGCTATTAATGACTTAGAAAAATTTGAATTTATGAAGTTCAAACAGGCATATAAGGTGACACCTCATTTAAAAACCATGTCTTTCAATTTCAAACTTGAATAAACTATTCAAAAACTGAAATGCAAACCATAAGACACTAAAAACAAAGAACGAAATCAACTGGAAACAGAAATTGAAGTGTAGGTAAGAAGGGTTTATAATAATTTTTTCTCAAGACAAAATTAGAGACTAACATTGGCTCCTTTTGGGGAATGATTCTCTCCCCGTGAGGCATCAAGAACAAGCAGAACATTGTGCCTTTTCCTCTATGCATCCATGCAACGCAACCTGCAAACTTTGTCTCTGCAAACATTCACATTCTTCTGTGTTGTGCCTAGTCCATTGGGTTATGGAGTTAGCCAATGTCATTCAAATCTAGCCCAAACTTCTGCAACTCTGCTCCTAATTTGAAGCCAAACTTCCCCTGACAATAGTGTCTTATATGCATTGGGCATGGAGTCTTTATTTCAAAACTGAAACCAAATTTTCTGCTGCAAACCAATAGACTAAAAAAAAATCTCATACTTGATGGCGAGCTTATTCTTCTATCTATTCCTACTTCTAACCAATAAAAATTGGCTCATCATGTGACATCATGCTTCCAATTAATCCATGATAACATCAAATCATTTACCAAAGCTCTTTCAACGCAGATAGAAATCAGAGAATAATTCTTTATGTGTAACATAATTTTAATTTGTAACACATACCTACAACCCTCATCTGATTTAATTCCAAAAATAGCAAGGCTGAAATCTTCTGAGAAACATAAATCCACATAAATGGCTACCAGATCATAGAAATAAGTAGATTGATAACTGAAAATGGTTACCTTTGCTTGCTGCTTGATACTTCCATATACTGGTTCTGACCGTACATGAAAAATGGGCATAATGTTCTCATAAACTTGTTGATCAAATCTAACATTGCCATATGTTGCCTCATATATATGTTCTTGATGCACAGCCTCTTGATTTTCCTCCTTAATCACATGTAACAACCTATCATAGGAATCCACTTGAAGGAGTTGAGGAAAGACCTCTTCTTTAACTATTTTTTCATTCAGATCTAAGACAACAGGTGCATTAGAAACAAAATCTAATGCATTCACAAATATCCAGTCATCTTTCCTATTATCAATTAGATTTGGAAAAACTTCCTCAATAACATGATTTTCATTCTTGCAATCAGAAGAAACATTTGCTTTCTATTGAATATGCTTATCAAATTCATCACAACAATTTTCAAAAAGACTTTCAGCTGAAAAATCTTCTTTACAAAATATATTGAAAGCATTATGAAAACTTCCCAATGAGTTAATACTTGAAGCTAGAAGAGATCTGCACCAATCAAGGGCTGCTCCCTTCAATGAGTATCTGAAAAGATTGATCTTGACATCCTCATGCACAATCTGAAGTTCATGAATAAACTCATGAAAATCTAGCAGATGCTCAGTTGGAACCTCCCAATCTCCGCCTTTAAATGTAGGAAGGGTACCTTCCCATTCATCTCTGCTAGAAATTGGGTTTGGAAAACCAATGACATATGAAAAATCATAAAAAGAAAACCTTTGAGCCAAAATGGATTCCATGCTTGGATCCAATGGAGTCGCCTATTAATATTTAGACAGTGGAGTCACCATCGTGAAAGATTTGCAGTCATGTATATGTCCCCTTCCTGTTCACCATCAAGAAGAGGATCTGATCGTTGCCGTTCTCCCAGGGATAAATACTTCATGTCTCCATCCCCGACAACGACGCCAAAAATGTTAGTCCCTAAAGTTGCACTCGACTGCTAAGGGAAAGCTAGGGCATCATTGATTTATTGCAAAAGCGTTTTGAGGGTTTTATGATTGGGGTTTTTGAGTAAGGTGGTTTGAAACTGGTTTCAAGGTAACAACACAATATGAAAAACAAGATTAAAATAGAGTATATCCCATTGACTGAATAATAGGTAAACACAAAGATGGATTAAACCAATTAAGAAAAAGGAAGGTGAAGCCTTCAATTTGTCAACTTCACCAGAATTCTTGCCTCAAAATATCATAAAGAAACAATATGCTCAACTTGATATCAAACTTGAAAAATAATCTTTACAGTAAAATTTTCATTGTATAAATTAACAGTCAAGAATCAAAAGCATTGCAATCTGAATATGAATTCAAGCATGAATAAATAAATAATAGAGTAGAAAAAGAGGGTTTAACCATCCATATGCCTTTTCTATTAAGTGTCAAATTGAATATAATTCCTTTACAATGTGCTTCACAAAAAGGTCCCTTGGGTCTCCAATTCCCCCCCCCCTAGTTTCTCTCATTCTGCAGAGTTTATATAGAAACAATACATAATAATCAAGATCCAAAAGAAATGGATCTGAAAACCTCCTCATCTATGTTTAGTTTATTGTTTCAAATAATCAAGAATAATATCCAATATGATCTCCAATTCGAATTGATGAGGTGGCTTGTCAACTACTGTCCATGAGATTTTTCAAGAAAACAAATCTGGTAAATTCCTGAAAAATAGGGTCCAACAATCAATTCAAATCTCTTAAATGGTGATATTTGTGTAAAAACAGAGAGATTTGTTTGTGAATGGGCATGTTCCCAACAAAAATCTCTTTTGGTTTCATCAAATTCATCTCCAACTGTTCTGCAACCTCTCTTGAAGAAGAAGACTAAAACAGGAAAAAATAACATAGTATTTCATGTAGCTTATCAGAAAATTAGCCCTCAAAGATCAATTCGAATATCTTAAATGGTGATAGCTGTGTAAAGATTGAGAGAGGTTTTTTTGAAGGGGCATGTTCCCAACAAAAACCTCTTTTTGTTTCATTAAATTCCTCTCCAACTATTCTATAACATATTTTGAAGAAAAAGACCAAAATAGGTAAAAATAACAGAGAATTTCCTGTAGCTTTTCTGGTTCTTCTTTTAATGATTCTTTACATCTAATGGTACTTCTGCCAATTCTGAAATAGTGTTTCCATCATTGCTATGATTCCCTGTGTAGCCACGAGCCTTTGAACCTTCACAAGGCATATCATTTTTGACGAACTTTTCTTCCATGTTTTTATTTGAACCATTAGTTACTTTTGGTTCCATTTCATTCTCTGTTTTCTTGCAATCTTGTGTAGCATCAGACATACTGTTATCCTTCTAGGATTTACCACAAGGAAACATACTAGGCACTATTGTAGTCTTCCGGTGTTTATCAACCTGTTTTTGAGATGTAATCCACTTGCCTTTATCACGAACCTTCCAACTCTTGAGGCCGGGGTGACGTTTCAACTTAGGAAACTCAGCAGACACATCTAGAAGCTCTATTGATCCCCCACTTTTCCTAAGCACCTCACCACCAACAACTTCATCTTCAATTGGATTCATTGAGCAAGTAGAGTAAACTAGTTTCCCTCCAACTTTAAGTGATGCAACACCTCTCATGGCAATTTGAACTTGAAGGCGATGTACCTTATTGCCAAGTCCAACATTCCATTTTTTTCCAGATATTAGTTGCCTTAGGAATTAGTCCATCCCCACTGCAAGGTACATCACATAATATGCGATCAAAAATAAACTTTGTTATACTTTTTGCATGGGTGTCTTCATTCATCTCAATTCTTCCACTATCTTTATCCTCTATCTCATTTGTTGTTTGTGTCAGCATGCCATTATTTTTGCAATGACAAATTGGAAAGTTTTGTGCTTCATGATTGGTTACCAGCAAGTTAGCACTGCACATCCTCTTCATCTGATGAATGAGAAGATTACACCATTAAACATCAACATCATTTTCTATGACCATTCCCTTGGGTAGAAACACAAGCTTAGCTGATTTGTGAATCATCTCTAGAAGTTGAAATGTTTTTGACCCAGTTGCTGCACACATATCAAGAATATAGTGGTGTGACTGTACATCCAAGAAAAGGGGTGGCACCATTCTCACAGCCTCCTGTCGAGTTATGTTCCCAATCTCGTTTTCTTGCTTTAATAATTCATGAATCCTTTCAAGCATTTGGTTTTTCCTTAGTTGCATGTGAGAGAAATTCAAGTGCCAAGCAAGCTTTGCTGGATACCAGGGTAAAGGCCTAATATGTTCAACCGCATTGCCACCTACATCTCATCAGGTATAATGCCTTGTTCCTGTGATCAGAGCAGTGTTCCATTTGGGTCAAATCCAGCTATGAGGTACTCCCCTATTCCAATTTGGACTACCTGTCCACTCCTCTTTGGCGCCATCAAAACAAAATTCTGTAACTAGTGCCCTCGGGTTTCAAATTTGCCACCTGCAATCTGTTAGTGTATAACGTTCCTCTAAGAAAATGCCTGTGCCTAAATTCAGAAAAATCAGACAGGTATAATATAATGATCATTGAGAATTGGGTGATTTTAAAATGAGACCTTTGTGGGTACAAAGCAATCGGATTATGAAAGGGTTTGAATCAGTAAATGATCCCAAGCTATTATGGACACATGCGAACTCTCAGACCACGATTTTTGTCATCATAATGAAATCTGGATGACAGGTGCGTATCAAGGCATGATTATTTTGGTGCTACGGGAATAGCCTTATTCCCGTAGCGCTATTAATGACTTAGCAAAATTTGAATTTATGAAGTTCAAATAGGCATATAAGGTGACACCTCATTTAAAAACCATGTCTTTCAGTTTCAAACTTGAATAAACTATTCAAAAACTGAAATGCAAACCATAAGACACTAAAAAAAAAGAATGAAATCAACTGGAAACATAAATTGAAGTGTAGGTAAGAAGGGTTTAGAATAAGGTTTTCTCAAGACAAAATTAGAGACTAACATCTTGTTTGATATTTTTACTTCATACTCTTTTGTATCTGCATTGGATTCTTGCATTTGAAAGTAAGGATGTAGAAATAACTTGCATTTGATTTAGGTTCTTTGCGTTTATAATCAAACAAACATAAATTTATTGCATTCAAAGTTTTGGGTGGTACATGTTCATAGTTTGCATTTGGTAAACTGCATTGGGTTTATGCATTTGGGAATGGAAAAATACTCTTCTCCTTTCCATAGATAGATTTCATTGAATAGAAAGCTCTGCACCTCATTCTGTTGCACTCTTTTGGAGTCGAAGTCACAAATATCATCAGTTTCACTTCCATACCCTTGAGTAAACAATAGCCTAAAAATCAAAGCGCTAATTAAAATCTATCTACAAAATTTTCTTTCTAGGGCTCTGCAAACCTACATTATCTTACGTGTAGGGATTTGGAATAGGTGTTGAGAATAACTTTCCAAAGCCATAAACAAACACATAATCTTGTGATAGGGAGAGAATATCCAATTTTCATATAAGCATAGCCGAGACCCCCTTCTCACACATGGTTTAAACATGAGGTCGTGTGTGGGAGAAAAATGAATATTACCCCTTCGAGGCTTAACCAATCATAGAGGAATGAATGTATATTAGGGGTTATTCTTGAAGTGTCACTGGTTTCGTTAGGTCTCTATGCTTCGTGAATATCAAATCCATTTGAGGTCCTCTAGAGTTTACCGGTCCTCTTGTATTCATTCCTCTAGAATAATTTTGGACTTGATATCATGCCCATACATTCAATCCTGACTATTGACTGTACTCGCTCGGAGGCTAAATGCGAGTTGGTAACCTTAGTGGACTTTATATTTAGGGTTCATACATAAGGTGACGATGAAGGGGAGTCTTTGTTGTACTTGGGTCAGACGTTTTTCAAACTCACTTGGGCCCCTTGGAGGGTAACCCACACATAGAAATTCAGGGAACTTGCACCAAGGTGTAAGTTTGCTAAGTAGGTCTCCAACATAACTGATCCACCCGCTCTATCTCAACACATTTTTCATATCGATCCTGCATGTTGGATTTCATCACCAACTAGTGCATTCACTGTGAAAAGGTTTGTTTGTTGGTTTTCTTCATAGATTTTTTAGCGTGTGATTCTTTTTTTCCCTAGAGATCCCTTAGGTTCAAGTCTATGTCTATGGTGTCGGTTCCTGAAAATACCAACATAGGAACTCCTTTCATCAGGATACCATTTGTTTCTCCTTCTGTAGGACACATTGGTCCTCCTTATATCACTACTTTGACTCTTCTTGGACTCACTATTGAGTTACCGGTCTAGTTTTTTTCCACTCCGGTGAACATAAATTTTCCTACTGCTTCGTCCCTAAGTAATCCACCGAAGGATCATCAAAATCATGTCAATCCTCTACCTTCTTCCCCCGTAGGTTCTTCTTCCTTTTCTTCCTCTTCGCCTAGTAAAATCTATGCAACTATTAACCAGGTAGATAAGAAGAAGAAGAAAAGGAAGATTAAGAAGAAGAAAATAAGTTATGGGGGGGGGAAATTCCAACCTCTACAGGACATGTTGGAAGCGATCAACCAATTACTATTCATCATGTTGGGAGTGTTGGTAAAGTCGACAAGTCTACAAAGACACATCACAAGCCCAAATTCCCTTGCATGATTTGTAAGGGTGACCACCTTCTTAAGGATTTACCTGGTATTCTCAAGGTTGTAGAAGTGTGGTATGAGGGTTCTCACCTCGCGTCGTCAACCACTATAGGGCATGTTGGTGACAACCCATCAACTAGTGATAATCAGGTTAGAAGTAAGAAGTGTAAATTCAAATTTCCTTGCTTGTTATGTAAGGATATGCACCACAGTTACCTCTTCCCTCATATGGATGAGGCTTCATATTTGTTGGAAAATATTGTTGATTTGCATCAACAACTTCCATTTCCCAACCCACCATTGGTTGATGAACTAGTCAATATGGATCCATCATCGATCAATCTAGTTAATTGGGTTATCCATCTGGTTCCATCACCAGTTGAGCTGGTCGATCAAGTGATCAATTTGATTTCATATTTGATTGATCCCACTCTCCCCTTGGAAAGTGAAGTTAAATTGGTCAATTCACTACCACCCTTGGTCAATCCTACTACTCCTAGGAAGAGTGAGGATGTCACTAAGGTATTTATTGTTTCTATAGATTCTTATGGATAAGGGGGCACTTCACCTGTTCCAATGGAACCCCCTTTGAGTAATGAGGCCATTCTTTTCAATTGGGGTTCACTGCTAGAACCTCATATTCCTTCCTATATACCTTTCCAAATCATTGTTAAGGTTTGTGGTAGGGATGTTCCTCAGACTATTGTCGATGAAGGTGCATCGATTAATATTTTATCCTCCATTTCTTGGAAAGATTTAGGTTATCCTTAGCTTGATCTGGTGACTCAAATCTGTTGGATTTTAACATAAGAGATATTCAATATTTAGGGATCCTTCCTCGGTTTCTTGTTACTTTAGGAGGGAAAAATGTCTATATTTATGTGATGGTAATCCACAACCCTGTGGATTTTAATTTTATCCCTAGGAGAGACTATGTTTATGTCATGAAGTCTCTTGTGTCCACCTTCTTTCGAGTGATGTGTTTCCCTCACAATGGAAACATAATGACCATATAAAAAATTTCATTCATTGACCCTCATATGATGGTCAACCATCTAAATTTCCTGAACGATCCTTATATGAAAGTGACATCCGCCCCACCGTAGGTCAATTATGTGGCAACCTATCCCATGCATTCAAATCCGAATGAGAAGGAACATCTCCCTTCTTCTGATTTATATCCAGTAGTTGAAATGGTGATCTCTTAGATAGGGCTATTAGAGCTTGATCTCCTTACCCCTATCTTGGCCCTCAACATTTATTCCTTCAAGAGTGTGGTTTTTCCATCTAGTGAAGATCTCTTGGAAGCCATGATTGAAGTTTGTCCCTTGACATGTATTCCTTCCAGAGCATTGTCCTCTTGGAAGCCATGATCAAGTAGAGGTCTATGAGCATATATTTTATTATTTCAATCTCGTTAAAAAGTGAAATCAGGTTCGAGCAGAGTTCTCGTTTTTTTGTCAATCTCATTAAAAAATGAAATAGAGGGCATAAAACATAGTTTCTAGTTTCAATCTTGTGTAAAAATGAAACCTACCTTGTAAGCATATTTTTCTTCTCTGTGACAAGCTTGTTAAAAAATGAAACAACAGTATGGGAATCAAACCTAGAGGTCATGAGAAACATTCTTTTCCTATGTCAAGCTCGTTAAAAAATGAAATAGATGCCTCTCCTGTTGAGTCAATTTTTTTCTCTAGGTATCGTAATTGTTGAGTCGAGAATTTTGCTATATCTCGTAAATGTTGAGTCGAGTCTTTCACTATATCTCATAAACATTGAGTCGAGTCCTTTTCCATATTTTGTAAACATTGATATGAGTCTTTCACTAGATCTCACAACTTAACCTTCATTTCATCCGCCTATGACCGGTTGATCCTCTTTCTTCCTCCGGTGAACATTTTTCTATTAGTAACCGAGAGTCTATTAGGTATAGAAATTGGCATTAGGAGATGATTCGGTGGATGAAACAAAACTTAGGGGGGTAGTTCTGGTCTCCATCCTCTAGACATCATTCTAGAGTGAAGCCACTAGATTCTATCATGAAAGATGGGGGAAAAGTACCAACTATCCATGGGTTTCATTTGAAAACTTTGGAAATTACAATGGGAAGTACCGAGTTGAATATTTGTTATTTCTCGTTCTCGTTAAAACATAATAATAGGTTACCAAGTATACTTTTATCTCTTTTTTGGATTCGTAAAAGATATACAAAAAAGGAACTCTTTGGTGTCTCCTTTAATCTCTTTTCAGACTCCCTAAACATGAATATATTTCCGAGTGCTCTTGCTTCCTTTCACACTCGTTAAAATGTTTGAAAGGGAATATTTCAAGTGGTAGTTTATCTCTGTTTTTGGCCTCGCAAGACTAATTACGAAAAATGAATACTCTAGTCAAGAATGACTATAATATTTCTCCCTTGTATTGTTTTACACTTTTTTGGGGGCTTGGGAGACTAAATTTACAAAAAATTCACTCATGGAGTCGTCTTTAAGCTCTTTTCAAACTCTCCAAACATGAAAAATCACCGATTTTACCTTCTTTGGGCTTGTAAAACTATGCATTGAAGGACCTATATGAGTCTAATATCTAGGACCCATACAGGACCAAACCCCTCCTTCCTTAGGTTTGTTAAACATATGTCGAGGTATTCATCTGAAGGATAAACTATACCAAGAACATGTTATTCTCCTCGATATCCTTAAACAAGAAAAAGGTACTCATCTATCTGGATGGGGGGAAAAATGAAGGAAGTGGGTCAAGTTTTTTGGAATCCTTTATGGAAGTTATTGTCACCCTTGAACATGGCACTTGTTTGCATATTGTCTTACAATTGGGTAATATGCTTGTCTGTGAGTCATACCAATTCCATGTGTTGTCATACATTTTCATTCTAGTCGAAGAGTACTCTTATTTTCTGTCACATTATGTTATTGGTACTCATTGAGTCAGTGATGCCAAGTCGGTTTTTGTGCCTTATCATGTCCAATGGAAGTTTCACTTCAAACCATCCATCTGCAGTATTACCAATTTCTATTTCCTATGTCAGTCCATACTCATTCGATCCACCATCTCATATCACTTTCCTTTGTCATTTTCATGTCAATAATGGGGGATACATCAAGGCCCTCCTTCAATGAGTATTTTCTTGTCGAATTCAACAAATTATCTAGGAATTATACTTAGAAACCACTTAGTACCTTGGGACCTTCATGCCTCAATGACATGCCTCCTTACTTCCGACAATTGGTTTACATAATTGACCTTTGATCGGATGATTCCATGAATGTTCAACCTCAGCTCATTTATTCACATTCACTAGAATGTAATTAAAGGTACCTTGGTAATCATTGTCATCATTGGTGATTTCCATTTCACTTGTTAATGATTTACCTCAATGACCGTTAATCAAGTGGTTTCTACCATGTTCAAGATCAAATCATTTATTCACATGGCTAAATTTGTAATGCATCGGGATTGGGATAGAGACCATGGGTTGGGCACTCATTTTGTTACATGATTTTCCAAGGATGCGATGGAGATCATTTGAGTATGTAAAATATTTTAGTACAATCACCATGCTAGCAATATTACTGATATATATACTGTCACATATATCCACATTGTATTGATCTATGGCTATGTTTTGTCAACTTGTAGCTCCACTGTGTATTTTTCGTGGCTATGATAAATTCATTTAATGGAGGTATGGATCCACATTGTGTCTTTGGTGGCCATATATTTAGATAGTATTCTCATGGATTTATAGTGTATTGGTCGGAGGCCATGCTTTGAGTCATCTACTATTTTGAGCATAGGTATGCCTGCCTCGAAATTGGAACATATTTGTATACTGACTGGTGATTGTTTGAAACTTCTACTAGGTTCTCCTACTCCAACACCCTTGCATTGAATACTTTGTAAAGTGTTCCAACCATTAGTTTCTCTTCTAACCTCACACTTTAGGGGGCATTTGTTACACACCAAAATGTCACACTTAAGTGTCGCACCTATTTATGCCTAAGTGTCACATGAACCTTCCTAAGTGTCACATGCACTTTATCAAAGTGTCGTATGCACCTTACTAAGTGTCACATGCACTTTACTAAGAGTCGCAACACCTTGAAACCATAAAAGAACATTTGTCACAATCCCTAGTTAGTGTGGAGGAGAAATATATCATATGAAGGTCAAATTACTATGTTCACATGAATTATTCATTATAATTCATAAAAAGGAAATTAATTTAGTGTGAGAATCCACCTCACATTTAGTTTCCTAATATAAAGGATAATTTGATAATATCATGGATGGTTGAGAGATTTTCTCAAACCAAAATCCTAATTTGGTGGATCTTGAGAGATATTTCCTCCTTAAAATCCTTGAGAGATATTTTCTCCCTAAAATACTTGAGAGACATTTCTTCCCTAAAAATCTTGGAGATACAAATTTAGTGGATCTAGTGAGTGATATTCTCCATGGTGGTTAAGCCTCCAAATCCTATATAATGAGGGATTTCCATGGTGAAGAGGGGAAGATTGAAGGTATCAAACCTTTGATCCCGGGGAAATAGTTCAACTTTTTTATTTCAAGATTCATACAAGGGGATGAATGAGGACATATTGGTGAAGATACTACATCATCAATCATGATTTGTAAGTTCCTTCTTTGTATTTCTAATTAATATCAACTTGGCCTATTCCCTTCAAGTTCACGTGTTTTACATTTGCTTGTCTATTATCGTTTCAGTCTTCATAGATAGATTCGATTTATATAATAATCTAGAGTAGGAAGAAGAGTTCCTTTGCTAGTCTTTGTAGGGTTTCATTTGCATTGAGGAGATTGGAGATCAAGCCTATGGATTGGAGCAGTGAGGACAAACATCACAACAAGGTATGCCACATGATTCTTCTTTTCTCTTGCTTGATTGATCTAGTTAGATCTATATGGAAAGTAGTAACCACTTTTTCTCTCCTATATTTGGACCAAAGATGGGGGTATTGGTCCCAAGGGGAGCTTAGCCTGTCTGCAAGGTAAGATTTCTCACAATAGAAAAATAGGTGGAGTACCTTGTTGCAATGTTCATCCTCTCTTCTCCAATATGTAGGCTTGATCTCCAAGATTTTGAATGCAAATGAAATCCTGCAAGGACTAGCAAAGGAACTCTTCTTTATACTCTATATGATTATATAAGGAAAATGTATCTATGAAGACTGAAATGATAATAGACAAAAAAATGTAGAACACATGAACTTGAAGGGAATAGGCCAAGTTGATATTAATTGGAAATCCAAAGAAGGAACTTACAAAGCATGATTGACGATGTAGTATCTTCACCAAACTCTCCTCATCCAACCCCTTGCACAAATATTGAAATCAAAATGATGAATTCTTTCCCCATGATCAAAGGTTTGATACCTCCAATCTTCCCCCCTTCACCATGGAAATACTTCCTTATATAGGATTTGGATGCTTAAACACCATGGATAAGATCACTCACTAGATCCATTAAATTGGGATCTCCAAGAGTTTGAGGGGGGAAATATCTCTGAAGTCTTTTAAGGAGAAAATATCTCTCAAGGATTTTAAGGAGGAAATATCTCTCAAGATCCACGAAATTAGGATTTTGATTTGAGAAAATATCTCAACCATCCATGAGATTCTCAACTTATCTTTGATATTAGGAAACTAAATGTGAGGTGTATTCTCAAACTGAATTAATTTCCTTTTTATGAATAATAATGAATAATTCATGTGCACATAGTATTTTGACCTTCATATGATATATGTTTACTCCACATTGTTATGTGACAAATGTTCTTCATGGTGTCAAGGTGTTGTGACACTTATTAAATTTCATGTGACACTTAGTAAGGTGCACACAACACTTTTGGCAAAGTGCATGCAACACTTAGGAAGGTGCATACAACACTTGTGACACTTAGGCGTAAATAGGTGCAACACTTAAGTGTGACATTCTGGTGTGTAACACATGCTTCCCATAGTCTTTGAAATCAAAACTTTCTAAATAACATTGGAATTGGGGCTTGACCTTTATATAGTAGAGAAAGAGAGAGTTCACCAACTCAATGCTTTAGATGAGATTTAGTAGTAAGGACTTTTTTATATAGAAGTAGTTTGATGCCAACAATTTTGTTAGCATGATCACTTCATCAAGGTGTTGAGCACTCAACAAACCCTTAGAAATTCTTGGGTTTTTAGGGTGCCAATTTTAATTTGTTTTCATTTGTTGTTTGTATTCATCGTCCTTTTTAGATTTTTTTTGTGCTTAATTGAATTTCTTTGATTTCCTTGAGCTGGTTTTTTGGATCATTTGTTTGAATAAGTAACTTAAGTCTGTATTAAACCCAAAATATCACTAATCATGTTTGATACTGATCGACTGAGTGACATAAGGAAAAACACATGATCCCATAAGAAATTACTCTCTTTTGGATCAGGTCGATGTAAACATCAGATCAGGTAGGGATGTGATGTTTAAATAAATTATTAAATCCTTATAATCAAACTGGCCCGATGATGTTGAGTGGTTGTGACCCTTTGGTTTGTCAGTGTCAACCATTATACTATGGGAACACATGTGCGATCATACTCTCCCGCATCGCTCGATGTGATTGTCGAGTGAAGGATAGAAACCCGATAGATGAGGGTCGTAAACAAACATAAGATATGAACCTTTGAACCTTCGAAATAAACCCACTGTCTAATACAATTCATCGATAAATATAAGCCATCAATCGTTTAAAAAGGGAAGGGGGGTTTCATGAGTTATTCTATGTGCCACATAGGATTCCATGTGTCATCTTTAATAATGCCATGTCACTAGTCATACACCTTCCATGTTAGATTTCACATTCACCTTTTAACCAGGTCATATGCTACTAATCACTACCACATCCTCATCTGTACCAACACATGATTAGTGTCATGTCATTCCTCAAGATGAATTCTCATTGGTCATAGGGGTTTTTTGGTGTTCGTTTCTTTTAAAAGGTCTCCATGCTTATGAGCCAAAGTCGATGGACTCATCGACCATCATATGGACTGAATAACTCTTCCATTTATCATACCCTCACCCACACATGATGACCAATGGGTTTCATACCTAAGACAATATCAACTTTCTGATCAAATAGGAGACTACATCTAAACCATCGACTCTATGAATTTATGGCTTGTTCCCTCCTCACTCTCAGGGTGTAACCATTGACACATCACCATACCCATCTACCAATGAAACAATGAAACATCCTACCTTACCTTCCATGTCGGTCATCCGTGCCACTTTCACCTACACCTGATTCCCAATGGTTTCTCACATACAAAATGATATCAACCATCCGATCAAAAGGACATGATGGATCCGAGCCATTGGATCATCAGTCGTATAACTTACCTTGCCTCATGATTAAGGTGGGTCCATCGATGTGTCAACATACTAACTCCCCAATTGGATTGCAACATGTTCCATTATCCTTCCACGTTGATCATCCATGTCATCCATGTACATGCTCAACCAATGTCACCTCTGTAGGGTTGTGGGCATCCAACACCAGATCGATGGTATTTTTGAGTCATGCATGACATTTTACAACCACTTGAACCTAATTAGCTCAAGATGCGATGAGCGAATGTTTTGAAAAACCATTGGTATTCACCTCCATACATAGAATCAACCATTAAAGGTCGTCATGAGGTACCTTTACTACATTGAAGCACCATAACTCTGCAATATATCTCCCCATGGCCTAATATTTGTCTATTTAAGTTTCAATCTTCCCCAAAATCACTACATTGGTCACTTAGATGAGTTTTTTGTTGACTGAGCACATCTTCTCGTTCACTCTTATTCTAACATTGAAGGTTGAAAAACCTATTTTAACTTGGTTCTGAGCTAATTATCCAACCAATTATCACATACTAAGAACTTGTTTTCAGGTAAGCTCTATTTCAGTGAATTTTAGCACCGGTTGGTGACAAGTATGATTGTGTTGTATGGAATTGTTTTTTAAGAACGTTATTCTAACAATTTCTTACCTTGAGTTGTTTCTTGTAGACTCGATGCTTCCAAAAGAGCTCCCACATAGAGGACTCCCAAGAAGCTAAGGACATGGTCTAGGGATGCCAAAGCTGGATATTTCTCCGCACCCCCATGAGTGGAAGAAACCTTGAAATCCAAGAGCACAAAACCCCTCATCATGATACCTCCAAAGAACATTCCAACACTCATATTGTTGTTTTGGAATACAAATCCATGCACACGAGGCGAGGATACTACAAAGGTGAAAATTCCCTCCTAGACCAATTTAGTTATAAAGTTTAATAATGAATATTACCTTGAATCAACCATGCATAAAAACTTGGATCTTAGGGAAGTGGATGATGTGGTTTTCTCGACAATTTAAAAATCCATGTTAAACTCTGTAGCTGCAAGAGAACTTATCATGCCTTGCATAGAATTGATGGGGTGGGTTATTAGCTATACCAAAGCCAAAAATAGTAGGTTTGTAAATGATAAAGGCGAATATATAGGCTCTTTTATTCCCTAGGATATTAATGCCTATTACAAATTCCCATAACCCAATGAATCCCTCACCAAATAATTTGTGATTACATTTTATGAAATTTATGACATCAACATTATACTAGGTAGTTGGTGGAAAGAAGAAACAAAATTCATCAATCAGTCCACCAAGATGTATGAAATCATTGGCTTAAGGGATCCCAATATGTATGCCATGATCATATTGTGTAGACTTTACGGGGAAAGAGACTATTCTTATTTCTCTAAATTTTGTCTACCATTGGCATACCATGTGGTGATGTGGGGAAGAAAGTTCAGTTGGGGAGGAATTATATCTAAACAACTTAGTATAAGGATCACTCAAGCACAATCACCAAAGCTTGGTGATCCTCCTTATTTTCACATAGTATCCATCCTCGTGGATGTGCTGTGTGCCCAAAATACCTTCCCTTCTCTATCACTTAGATGTGATACTTTCAACATAATTTGGGAGAGTAGATATAAGAAGTTTTGTTACCAAGTATGTGATTTCTTCATGTCTAGGATCTATTTTCTCATCTTTGGACAAGAATGTCCTAGGTTATCCAAGAAGGAAAACAATATATTGACATGTATTGGAAAATTGTATCTGGAAGAAAATGATACATACTTGAGTATCTATAGAGGCAAGGGTGGTTGCAGGACTCAGGTGTCTACAACCTTAGCTGGGACACAGATCTATGATTGTAATACTTAACAGAGCACTTAGCACCGACAATTCCTCAATATTTAACCACTATCTACTCCATAGATAAAACAGAGCATCACATCATTCATTCAGATCTGATGTATCTAAGCAGTTATCATAGATAAATAGGTTATATCTAACATATTCAGGCACTAGCACATTCATATAAGTCATATCTAAAATCCATATACATCATTAGCACAAAGACTAAACAGATCTATCTATCTATATCAAGGAACTTAGCAAGTAAAGACATAAACACATCAACACATTTCACAAAGCAGAGCAACACAACATATACGTGGTTCACCCCCATGCTGGGCTACGTCCACCAACTCTTCTTCTTTATTATCTTCGGTCAAGCTTCTTACAGGCACATAGCATCAAAATCCTACTCAATAGAAGACATGAGATCTACATGCACTCCTCCATATCCTCCTCCTTCGAGCTAGGGTAAATCACCAAGCCTTCTTATAATTACTTGCACATAGCTCTTCAAGTCTCACACAGTATGCATAGAGCACTTACAATCCTTCAATCATATAGATCTAGAACTTATCCATTCATAACTGCTCTTTTCTTTCATTTCCTAGAGATCTATTTATACTTTACAAAATAGGCCTAAACATGGGTAAACCCATGGGCTGACATCCCATACCCATTACATAATTCCAAATCCCAAAAAGGACCCAAAAAGAGGCCAAGATCCCACAATATTTTCTTCGTCTTGCACTCATCCTTCGTCAGGCCGTCGAATTCCCAAAATAGGTCAAACTTGACCAAGGATCTCCCAAAAATTGGTCAAGGGCCAAGAATCGACAATATATTTTTTCTCGTTGTTATCGTCTGTCCCCCCCCCCCGTATTTTACTGATGCTGAAGGGGAATCGACTATCGACGATATCCTTATGCAAGACTTGATGCAAACAAAACTTCCTTTTGTCGATGTCGATGGAGATTGATGCTCGACGACTGAGGTTTTTTCGAGTGGTTCTTTTCCTTCTTTGAATTCCTTCTGATGCCAACCCTAATTGCATTTGGTGAAGTGTTTGGATGTTGATTCTTGATTAAGGTGTTTAATGTCTTTTTAGTCATGAAGTTTCATAAGTTCAAGAAAACCTGAACAGGTGATGAGAATCATGGAAATAAGCAGAGACAAAACATTTTTTCAAAAATGAAATCGAATCAGAATGTGCAGAAGGTCAAGTGGTACCCAAAAAAGTAAAAATTTGACAAAGGATTTTTTAGGGTTTGTTGAGTTCTCAAAAAATGGCAACTTACTGGGTGAAAGAAGAATCTTTGTTCCTACCTTGGCTCAGCTGGTGCAAACGCTAGTTAAGAACTTAACTAGTTTTTTATCAGAGCCTCTTTTATCCTTGCATTTGAAATTCCCTGGTTGATGCATCTTGGCCTGCCTGTGGGGTTTTTCAACCTTTATTCCACCTTCGTTTCCTATAACCCTAATTAACGCCTCCTTTGACAAGAGTCGAGTAAATCATTCACTAGCCCCAGGCCCTTTAGTTATCCTTATTCACTTGCTACGGTGTTGCTCCGCTACCAGAGAGCATCCATAGCCCCAACAAAGTCCCCCTTATGTCACAGACCTTGCTCCACTTCTAGCGAGTGTCCATAGTCTCAAAAGAATTATCTGCATACCCTCTCGTAATTTGCACTCATTTGATATAGTTGATTTTATTTCGACAGAATGCCTTGAGCGAGTGGGAGAGGAGGATGTCTATTATTTGCAAAATGAGATGGTTAAGGTGAATTTTTTTCTAGTTATGTCTTTGAGATACATGTAGTCCTTTCCATCTTACCACCTTTCCCTTAAGGTTTTACCAGACCACCAGGCAGACACTTCATCATTTTCCCAAGGTTGTTCATTTGCAGGTTAGATAAAAAACCCTTTAAAACAACTACAGGTCTCCCATCGCTTCTTGTGTTGTATGTGAGCGATGAGTCAGAAATAGAGTTCATCATATCGCATGAATTAAGGTAAACCACCATATTGATAAACGAAATCTTCAAAATTGAAGAGGTACTATAGCAAGAAACAAAACCAAAAAATCATTCCGCCGTCGACCTACCTAAAACCAAAGATCGTGAAAATGCACACAAAAAAATCATTTTTTTTTAATGGAAGTATTGTTTTAGGGCTTGGCCATTCACCGGGAGGGCGTGAGGTTCCCCCCTCAGATTTTGTAGCCGATATGTGCCTACCCCAATCTTCTCAACCACCTGGAAAGGCCTGAACCATAGATTCTGAAATTTAGAATGTTTTCCTTTTGGCTCATTTGCTTTGTCCCATTTTAGGACTAAGTCTCCCACATCAAAAAATTTATCTTTAGCCTTATGCTTATCAAACCACCTTTTAAATATATTTCGATGAACTATGAACTTATATTTTTCTTTCTCCCTTTCTTCTTCCAGCATGAGGAGGGTATCAATTCTTTGTTGTATAACTAATGAGGGTTGTCCTCTAGAATCCTGCACAAGCTGGAGAGATGAAAGATATAGCCTGTTCGGGAGGATGAATTCTTGTCCGTATACCAGAAAGTAAGTGGAATTTCCTATGGATTCCTTGGGTGTTACTCTATTGGCCCATAAGGCGTTATGGAGGGAACTGTTCCAATTCCTCTAGTTGTCTGCAACTATTTTCTTTAATATCCTCACTAGGTTTTTATTGGTTGATTCTTTCACTTTGTTCCCCTGTGGATAATAGTTTGTAGAGTATCTGATTATGATTCCTTTGTCGAGAGAAAAATCTATTAATAAGGTGGAAGAAAAGTAAGATGAATTAAAAAAAAATAAAGACGGAATGCACACTGAACCTTGTGATCAGTTGTTGTTCTATGAATTGGATCACCACCTTTTCATTTACATGAGTCAGAGGGATGGCCTTTGCTCATTTCGTGAAATAGTCTATGGTAGTTAGTATCTATGTTGTTTTGAATAAATTTGTGTAATTTATCCTATGATATCTAACCCCCATTGCTCAAATGGCCTGGAAACAACCACGGGTTGGAGTGGGACAATTGCTCTCTTTTCCCTCCCCGCACGTATTTGACAATTTTTACAGTTCCTAGCTTATGTGTGAGTGTCCTTGAATATAGTAGGACAATAATAGCTAGCTCTCATTATTTTATGAGAAGTGGTGTTTCCTGTGAAATGTCCACCTGCATGAACATCATGGAGCTCCTTCAGAACATTGTCTGCATCTTCACGTTCGAGACATCTTAAAAGTGTCCCATCATAATTAACATGGAAGAGAACTGAATTTAAGAGGCGATATTGTGCTAATTTTAACCTGAGGGCTCTCCTTTCCCTAGGATTTAGGTTTTCTGGGTAAGTTCCATGATGCAGGAGATAAGTCAGTTTCTCATATCAAGACTCCTGTCCTCGGGAGATGTATGAAGATTCACCACACCACAATGTTAATTCATTCTCCCATCCAGGGTATTCTTTTACTTGGTCCTGGGATTCAACTACTAGTTTGCATAACCCTTGTCCCTTAACCAGTTTAGCAGGTTTATATCTAGATCAAATTCTTGGACTACTACCATCTAGTTTCCTCTTCTTTCCCCCATATCCCATTGAGTGAATAGGGATCAGACTACAGGGTGAGGCACGATGACTTTGGTATGATTCTTAAGGATGTAATATCTAAAGTGTTTCACTTCCTTGTACATTGCATAAGCTTGTTTGTATATAGTAGGGTAATTTAGTTCAACACCTTGGATATTAGTGCTCATGAATGATACCAGGGCCTCGTTGTTGTCATAATCCTTCTGAGTCAATACTGTAGCTAACGATTAGTTGGAGGTGAAAGTATAGAGGAATAAATCTTTGTTAAAATTGGGACTTCGCCACACTGGGGATTGAGATATTGTCATCTTAATATTTCTCAAATCACTTTTCCATTCATCGTACCACTTAAATTCAACATATTTACGGATCATTTTTTGTAAGGGTTTGATCGTTTTAGCAAAATCGGGGGTGGATTTTCTCACAAAATTGATTTTCCCGAAGAAAGATTGCATATCCTTTTTGTTGTGGGGTAATGGAAGTTGAGCTAGAGCCCTAATCCGTTTTGGGTCTATGTGAATCCCTACTTGAGATATAATGTGGCCTAACAACTTAGCTTCCTCAACACCAAAAATAGTTTTCTTAGGGTTTAAGGAGATACCTTATTTCCTACACCTTTCGAAAATATGGGTTAAGTTTTGGATGTGATATTATTTGTTCTTTGAATACACAGTCACATCGTCCAAATAAACTACTACACTCTTGTTGATTAGTCCTTGAAATGCTACATCCATGGCCCTCTGGAAGGTCACCCCTGCATTGATTAACCCAAAGGGCATACGTTTATAAGTGAAGATTCCCCACTTGGTTCAGAAGGTAGTATTCAAACTATCTTCCTTTGAAACTAGAACTTGGTTGTAACCTGAAAAACTGTCCAGCAGGGAGAAAATATTAGAGTCAGACATGGTCTGCAAGAGTTGCTCCATTGGTGGCACTAGGTAGTTGTCCTTTTCTGAAGCTCTGTTGAGGTTTCTAAAATATACGCATAGGCGGATCTCCCCAGACTTTTTCCTCACAGGAACCAAATTTTATACCCATGCAGAGTGTCCAACCTGGAAGATAATCTTCGCATCTAGTAGTTTCTTTAACTCCTGACACATGAGAGGCTCCAGGGATGGGTGGTATTTCTGGAGCTTTTGTTGCAAGGGTTTCACTTTAGGCTTTAACGGGATAGTGTGTTGAATGATACGAGTATCATAAGTTTTCAGATCTCAGTAGGACCATGCCAAAATATCTTGATATTGTCTGAAAAGTTTGAGAAAGGCCTTCCTTTCCTCTTTAGACACTATCTTGCCGAGATTTATATTCTTTGGTTTTTCCGAGGTCCCTTGATTTATAGTTTCATGCATGGGATAAGAACTCCTCATCTTTTCATTCTTTGACCTTTTAAACCTTTCCCTTAGGTCAAAAAGGTTTTCTAAATTGGCCACTCTCTTCGGTATCGCGTGATACCTTGGTTTGTTAGTTGGTTTATTTGTATGAGAATCAGTTTCTGCTAATTGATCTTGGAATACTTCATCATCAATAGACAAGTATTTAAAATTATCCTGATTGGTCAAAAATTTGATGATCTGTTCATCTCCTTCAAAGACCTTCCAATTAGAAATATTATTGGGCACCGATGGTTTGTAGAGTAGCTTCACAGTGAACCTAGAGGATTCGTAGTATTCTAGAGGGAATAACCATAAGGCATTAGTGGCCAGAGAATCAATGAGAGTGTTCTTTGTTCTGGGGATCACTGTAATGTTGAAGGCTTTAAAACGTTCTATTAGTCTATGCACTTCCTGTTGGTAATTTCTCAGGTGGGGAGAGTTGCAATGTATAGTGTTCCTTAGTTGTCTAATGATGATTTTAGAATCTCTGAAAACCTTCAATTCTTTAACGTTTAAGTGAATGGATTTCTTTAACCCTTGTACTAAGGCTTCATACTCGGAAATGTTGTTCGTGCATTCAAATTCTAGTCTGCAAGATAGGAAACTTCGTTTACCCTTTGGGTCAATGAGGATGCAACTTGCCCCTGACCCTTCTTGTGATTTAGATCCATCGAGGTATAAGGTCCACATTTGTGAGAGAGAACCATCAGCTTCCTTTCTTATTCCACTTTCCTCCTTTCCTCCTATCTATTCTGTGATTTCTAACACCAGTTCCTAATAGAAGAGGGTTTCCCCTGCCATCGTTGGCAATTTTTCTTGAAAAATTACTTCATAGTTTTGAGTAAGAGGGACATAAGATGAGAGGGGGTTATAAATTCTCAAAATACGAATCACAAGAATAATTTCCTAGCATGGGAAATTATACCAATGAGGGCTCATTAAGGGTTTCCAGGTTGGTGACCGTGTGTTTTAGATATCTTTCCCTATCGATTCTGATCATATTCGTGTGTCCCTTTAATGGAAGCCAAAGGTGAGCACAGTCTATACTAAAGTATTTGTTTAACTTCTCAGACCAATATCGACCCAGTAGAAATCCATAGGCTTCTAGGATATCTACTACAATGATGTCAATTACTTGAACAAATTTAGGGTGTCTCGCTATTTGGATCATTACATCTTTGAGCTCTCCCATAACCTTCACCTGGGTTCTGTCTAGTTGTATTACATGTTTATCTCTTTTGAGAGGGACTCCATTTAATGTTTTGCAAATAGACAATGGCATAACATTGGAGGATGCTCTTGAGTCAACCAAAAAATTATGGAGGTTTCTGTTGAAGACTTCAAAAGTCAAAAGGAATGGCGGGACAAAAAGTTTTCCCTTCTTATCTTCAGAGAAGGCATTCACAGTTGGTTTATTTCTTAGATCAGTGGGAGTCTAATTTTATCCTTGGTTAGTGCTTGTTGTAGGATTTTCTACTGATTTCAATGCTTGTAACAAAAATTCTTTTTGTTGAGGGATTCTACACATGTCCATGACCGATATATTTTCCTTCAACTCTTTCAAATATTCTACTATGTTGTAGTCTATCTTGGGAGATTCTCATGTATGGATGTTTATAGGGTTTCTTCGGGGGACAAAAGGTTCTTTTGGGTGATCGGGAGTTGGTTTTCCTCCCGAAGTTTGGATCATGGTGAGTTCATTTGAGACAGGTTGACCCCTACTTCGTGTTTGCACAACCAAGACTTCTGTGGCTGGTTCTTGAACCTAAAATAGGTCATCGGAAGGCATTGGTAGGTCAAGGTCCCATATCAACATGGTTGTTTCTCCTGGTGGATCAACTTCTTCATGATAGAAAATATTCATAGCTGAGCCGCTTGAATGTTCGGTTAGGGAAAATTCATCTAGAAACCTCTTGGCCATCAAATTCATGGCATGCACCCATTATGTGCAGTCTTTTTCAGAGTGTTTCTCTTGGTGATAGGTATAGAAAGAGTCAGATGCTACATTTCCCATATCGATGTTTATGTTAGTCAGGGGGCTCAATTGCTTTGAAAGGTGGATTTATTTTAAAAAAGGGTTTATGGGGCCTTTGACCTTGGTTCCCTTCCTCTGCACTTCTTTTAATGTCTATGATTTCGTTTGACAATTTATAAACCATTCATTGTGGTTATTCTATGTCTCCACTTCCCTTTTCGGGACCTTGTTATTTTTGTTTCCTTGGGGGTCTAGTCAATAGGAGTCCCCTCCTGGGAGGAGGTTGAAATTCCTTCTTTACTAATGAGACCTAGTCTTCTTTACATCCCTTCATTTGGAACTCTATTGTTTTTTCTTCTTCAAAATTATCCGCTAAGGTTGTTTTGGCAGCCCTCTTCACAAACATGGAAATAGAAGCTGGGAGAGCATTAGCATATACTTCGATTTGCAACTCCTGAGTGGGTTTATCTTTGAGTTTAAATTTGTTTAATATAGTGGTGAACCATTTATTAAAGTCTTTAACCTTCTCCTTTGAACTCATGGTGGCGGTGAACAACTTAGCCATTAAAGATCCTGTAGTGGTTTCTTCTGCAAATTTATCTAGAAAATCTTTTGAAACTTCGTCCAACTAGTTATGGATCCTACATGTAAATTAAAATACCACGTGGAGGTCGAATTCTCAAAAGTATAGGGGAAAATCTTGCATACTACATATTCATGTTGAACATTCATCAATATGATAGCTAGTATGAATTTTTTGATATGGTGTTCAGACAATCCTTAGGTTTCAGGGTCAAATTTAGGGAGTAACTTCTCTAGATGTCGGGGAAGGTTATGTACTCATCCAGGGATGGCCAGATAATCTCTGGCCAACCAAGGTTGATTATTATGAGGTGGGTTTCCACTTTATTCATTATGATCATTGTTATCTTCCATGTCATCGGATCTTGAAGCTGAGCGTTTTGAGTTAAACCCTTCTTCGTCAAAAAAGTCGTTGGGATCAGAACAGTTCTCAGCTAGTGTTTTGGGGATTAGATTAAGAGGATGTTAGATTTTGGTGAGGGTGAAATCTATCAGGTCTTCTACTGTGTGCACAAAAACCTGGATGGGGGTATCGACCACTGGTCTTCTTACTTTTTTTCTATGAGGATGTAACGATGCTAAGGGAAGCGCTCCGATCTGTCGGGAGTAAGCTCTTGTGATTCTTATGAACTGGTTCAACTCCTCGTGAGGGAGAGTGTAAGGTATTTCAGGGAATATATGTTCTTCCTCTTGCTGGAGAGTTACTCATTTCAGGAGTACTCAGTGTGTGTGGGGTATCTTGGAAATGACTAGACATGCATGTGCATTGTTTTGAATCTACAAGCTGTGTGAAATATTATGTCAAAAATATTGTCATCCATTCATTCTTTAGTCCCTCCTTCTAGCACCAATTCTGTTGAGGGGTCCTAAATCCATTTAAATCAACAGTAGGAACAAAACCCACCACCGAGGCCCAATTAGACTCTGCAACGTTCAATGGTGGAATGGTTCTCCAGATCTTGCGTTGTGGCCAATTAATCGATGGGCTTTACATAGTGATCGACATGATGTATTCTTGTGAAAACTCCTCCTTCATTTTAAACGTTCTATTTTTGTATTTTCTCTTATAGGTGGGATCGATACAAGATAAATGTTGGTATAAACCAACTGGGTAACAAAGGGAAAGGAATTAACTATTGAAGAAATTTGAGTTCAGGATAACCCTTATGCTCAAGCATGCATACAATGATTCTTACACCTACAACAAGCCTAGTACTAATACATTAACCTGCTGGTGTTCCAAATATTGACTAAGATACGATTATCAGGAGAAAACATACATACAATAAATGATGGAAAGAAAAATAGTTTCCTTAACTCTAATCATCAATCACATATTAACGCAACGATTTACTTCTCATCATTAAAGACAAGAACTATAAAAATATTGAATCAGATAACTTATCAACAGATTCAGAGGCTCTTAATCATTACAACATCCATTCATGAGATAAAATAAAAATTAATTCCTCTTCGGATCCAATCACACACGCTTTTGATGAAAAACACAAACTTGTCTCTAGTCCTAAACATGACTTCTCAATTAAGGTAGCTCCAAAATAGTTCTTTACAAATCCAAAAATGAGGGTCTTTGCAACAAACATCGACCTTTTGCTAATAGGTCGATCCTCCTATTTATAACAGATTATTAACTAAAAATAACTATCAAAAGTGAAAGATAAGTAAAACAAAACATTGCCACATGGATCTTTCATCACTCAGTCTTATAAGAGTCATCAAATGGTTTCACTTGAGTGGATAAATCTTGTCATACTTTGACCATTAGATGAAGAGATCCTCGCATGTGTTGGCATACGAGAATATTTGTTGGTCCATTGGGGTTGAAAGGATTTCCTTTATCTCTAATGCTCGGGCCTGATACTTGACTACTCTGGAGCTTAACTGTTGTAACACAGTCTGAGCCTTGATCAGGTGTTCCATGAACTATTGCACTTGACTTGGCACCATGTTCGCCACCTTTTCTATCTTGGTTCAACTCTTTTCACACTCAACCCATTTCTCTTGGATGTCCTTATGAGGGTCTTGGGCCATTTTCACCCAGTATTCGACCGATTTATTTATGTGATCGATGTTGCTATCCCTTAGTACCTGAATGCCATGGTCTTCGGTGTCTCGACCCTGCTTAATTATGCTCATGTAATTGATCCTCTCCATTTCCTGGTGTGATTTTTCATAGAATGTTTCCATATCTTTGGACATCGACAGTGCCATGAGGGTGTCTTATTGGAAATCGACGATTCCTACAGTGAAAAGGTGCTGCTCATTTGTGAATTTATTGTAGGCGTCCTAGAATTTGTTTCTCAAGAACACCATGGCCTGTGTGGAGTCCTGATAATATTTTTCCAAATGACGTAGATGCTCCAACTCCTTCAAGGCATAGGTAAAATCCTCTTCATCCATTTTCTCTCTATCCAGGGTGGCATCTGTGATTGCCATCCCTGCACCGATAAGCTCAGATGTCTTGGCATGCTCTGTGCTAATTAATTTTTCCTATGTGGTGATGAGGATAGAGAGATCCAGAGTAAGCCTCCTCTTCTTGGTGGTTGTCTTCATGATGGATTTCCTCTTTCAGTCATAGGAGATGGCTTGTATATTAGCAACCTCATCCACAGGTTCAGGGATTTTTTGATCTCCCCAGGTAAGCATATTTCCCAGGCTTCTGACAGTGTATATATATTCAAGAATGGGTTCTTGAACCTCTTCTATGTGTTCCAAAGGTCTGACCTCTAGTTGTTGCTCATCGAGAGGTAAAGTACCAGCTAAAATTGAAGCATCAGAGGTAGGCTCGGTACTTACTTGATAATCGGTTGTTGAGATGTCGATTTCTTGCTGTGGAACTTCTTCTTTTTGTTCGCTCGACCCTGGCTCATCCTTAGAACTATCCACTTGGGTCTCCAACACATTGAGTAGCTCAATGTCTAAGACACTTTCAACCTCCTGGTCAATTTGTGGAAGGCCTTGAATTTGAGCATCAGCAGTTGGGGAAGATGCCTTCTCGGACTCCTTTTTCTCTGTGATCTCCATCGGAGTCACCGACGACACCTCTAAACTCTCCTCCTCATCATAGATTGTTATTAAGTGATGAAGGGGGTTTGGTGCACTTTATCTCCTTGATTTTCTTGATATATTTGGATGAGATGAAACGTCCCCTGGTGATTTGGCTTGTGGTGTTGTAACTTTAGGGTTATCTAACCTGACGATTTCTTCAATTTGTATTAACTCTGGGCAACTTGGACCTACCTAAATTTCAACTAGGTTGTCGACATGGACCCTTTCCATTTATATGAGGTTCGTGTCATCCTCTAGCTGATCGATCACTCTATGTGCTTTTTCTATCAGGATAAATCCCTTTTCATGTGCCTCTGGTGTCATAGGAAATCCCATGTTCTGCATCGGAGCCATCGGGAAAACCTTTGTTTCCTCTCCCGCTTTGATTTCTTCTTTGGATCCGAGGGGATCTTGAGATGACTGTTCTATTGTCGTTTCATGTTCATCCAAGCTCATGGCCCTGAACCTGGTCATTTTTGGATCCTTTGTACAACCTTGTCCCACTCCTGGGCATTTTCTGTGAAGACTTCATCTTTGAATTTGTCGTGGGCGTACGACCAACATGATTACACTTGTGAAGAATGTTGCAATATCATGCCCTTTAGATCATGCTTGCAGAATCGACATGTCAGGAATATGAACTCAAGTTGGCTCAACCCTTCTTGTTTGGCTTGAGTGATATCCTTTACCAAGTAGAAAGCTACATGGAAACCATAGCGTATGAATGCTCGTTTCTTGTCCTTGACCAGGTTGGCATTGTAACCTTGCAATATGGTTTGATAACATATTTCTCCTATTTCCAATCAGCCTGGGACATGAGTTGGTAGGAGATGTGGTGCTTCGGTGGCTCCAAACACCCTGATGTAGGTGGCGCACTCGTCCAAATACCAATGGCCTACCTTGGATATCATCTTTTTGGCTACCGTTGATAGCCTTGGGAATTCCTTCTTAAAAATAATAAAATAAATTTGGGTGATGAATTCATCGCATATGAGAGAGTATAATTGCTTATACATGTTTTCCCATAGCACGATCAAGTAGATGTGGATCGAGAGTTCTGCAACATGCCATCTCATATTCATGTTGACGAAGACGTTTCTGGTGCACATGACATCGAGCAAGTATGAATCCATGTAAAACGTTGGTGCTTCCCCTTCCTTCAGCGCCTGGGCCTACTGCACACAAATTATTAGTTTCTTGGAGATTATTTCTCCCCAATTGAAGCTACACCTGGTGATTTCAACTGTGTATGTCAAAGACATCCATGCCTTTGAAAACTTGGAGCAATATTTCTCTCCATATAATTAGCAGATGAGAGCCATCAAATAGACGTATGGCTCCCTTAAGTTAGTTGTCCCATACTATCCAGTGCTCCTATTGGTAAACTTCTTGTCCTCCCTCCACCATGAGGCCATCACTCGGCTAGTGTCGTGGTGTTAGTAGAACTTCACGATGAAATTTGTATTTAGACGCTCCTTGGGGTCTCTCCATTTGTAGTATTTCTGAACTTTTATCAAAAGGAACACTCTGACACCCCCACCATTTTCATTGTTGATTAAACATTTTTGTGTGTCATTGTGGTCGATGAGCTACTTCAGGACTTCTATGTAGAGAAAAATGGGGGTTCTTCTTGCCACCATATGTAGGTATGATCATCGGATGTTAGGTAACACTTGGTCATCGAGCACCCTTACATCTGGATCACTGTGTGGGACATATTCTGGGTATTCCTCTCGGCTAATCTTGTTAAATAGTTCTCCCCAATGTGGGAGCGACATATTGGACCCGGTGCTTTCCTCTATATCACCAAAGGACAAAGGCTGGATGAAAACCTTCTTCGTTGCAATCTTAATGACAGGTTTTAGCCTCGGGGTGTATTCTAATTGTTTTTCGACCCCTAGAGAATATCCTTCGCATACCTCTGGTTCTTTCATCCTTGGTGCCCTCAGAGATCATCTAGTGGTTGGCTTTCTTGGCGACATTGTTCCTACAACTTAAAATAAAATTTTAGAGACTGTGTAAAAACAAAACCCAGATAAAAACCTATAAATTATAGCCATTTAAAATTTATAGACTCGGATACATACCTCTGAAGCTTGTTAAAACCTAGTTATTTTGATAAATACAAAGTTGATGCATCCTTCGAGTCACTCGTCTTGATCCTTTGGATGCTCTGGAATTATCTTATGCGCAGAATGATTTATTTTACAATGACTCAAGAGAATTTAAACATGGAAGATCTTACCATTCGCATCAACCATTAAATTTGGGTTATGAGTAAAAGTTTAACAAATCTGCTGCCGAATCTCTATAACTTAAATTCATAGTGGGTTGACGGTAGAGGCGCGGGTGGTGATGTGGTCTATCGATGATTTTAAATAGTTTTTTTGATTGGTGCATGAGGTAGCAACTAATGCAAGATTTGGTATTAATTATCTCCTTAGATGCTCAAAATCCAATCATATCTAATGCTAAAATGTCCCATCGAGTCACACTCTTAGTGGGTGGATTGGGTATCAGAGGTGTGCTATGAACGGTTTCGTTGATAACATCTTGAAAAAGTTCCAACACCAATCGATTTTACCGTACATTACTGACGCAACAACGCTTATTCGGAGGTGTGACTTAGACTTAGGGGGCCAAGGATAACTCGGGGTAAAACTAGACCGTACAATTCTCTAATATGGTAGAGACATGTGGCATTGAAGATGAGTGACCTAATTTGCATGTATTAATCGGAGTTGGGACTTTCCTTAAGTAGTTCATTCTAAAAAAAACCTCAGCTTGCCGATGCCGAAAAAGTATCCAGGGTCGAAAATCGACGATAAACCTATCAAAGTTATTTTGGATCAACTCCCTTGAAAAAGTCTCAATGCTGAAAATGCATCGGGTATCGGCGATCGGGGATAAATTTTATCGTGGTCAAAATGTTGGCGATGATCCTTCTAGGTTTTCCCCAATATCGATGAAATGCATCAGGGCATTGGTCATCGACAATATCTTTTCACTCTTTGTTAACGTCTGTCCCCCCCATCTTTTACCGATGTCGAAGGGAAATCAACTATCAGTGATATCCTTATGAAAGAATTGATGCAGAAAAAACTTCCTTTTGTCGATGCCGATGGAGATCGGTGCTCGACGACTGAGGTTTTTTCGAGTGATTCTTTTCCTTCTTTGAATTCCTTCCGATGCTGACCTTGATCGCGTTCAGTGAAGTGTTTGGCTGTCGATTCTTGATTTAGGTGTTTAAGGTCTTTTTAGTCATGAAGTTTCATAAGTTCAAGAAAACCTGAATATGTGTTGAGAATCATGGAAATAAGCAAAGACAAAACATTTTTTCAAAAATGAAATCGAATTAGAAAGTGTAGAAGGTCAAGTGGTACCCAAAAAAGTAAAAATTTGACAAAGGCTTTTTTAGGGTGTGTTGATTTCTCAACACCCAACTGGAAGGGACTTAGTTTCTCAGTTCCGAACCGTGCCGACATGAAAGTTTGTAATTCATACACTTCTGCTGATTACATTTTAATAGAAATACTCTTTTCTCATCCAATTAATATCTTGCAAATATTTTAATTATTATTCCATGGGCGTATTTGTTATGAATGTTGATGGATTATGTTATTGAATGTGATAACATTATATATTATCACCATGTGCTTTCATTTCTGGTTGTTGAGGACAAGTTGCAAGTGCATTTCTTTGAGTCAAGTGTTGAACGGTGGACTTCATCGAACGTCTGGATGAGGTAGGCTCTTTATCTTGTCTTGTTATAATATTTGTTTATATAGCATACTTGCAATTAGAGTTGATTTCTGCAGTCATTTACGTCTATTGTGGTTTACCCCTAGCCATAGAGAGATTTTCCTCGTCATAGAATTAGAAACCATACTAGGATAGAATCTTATTTTCGGGGTTTGGAGTGTTTTTCTCCTTTGATTACTCTCATTTAGATTGAGTTTCTTGTCGTCTGACTACTTGACAACCTATGTTCATTCTGATTCTAAGTTTCTTAGCCTTCTCCTTAGCCTGGCTTTGTTTTAACACATATACGCGGGTTTTTACCTGAAAATCACATACATATGTGTGTTTTCCTTCTACAAGAGGCATATATACATGATGTTCCTCTGAACAGTCGCATACATCATCCTTTTCTGCTTGGTTGTTGGGTTTGATGTTTGCTAGGTAAGTTTTGATGGTTGTTGAGTCATCTTGGGTCTCTGTTATGATTATTAAGTGTTCGTGGAATGATAAGAAAATTTTCTTCGGTTGAATTTTGGGCAGTTCCTTTCTCATCATCCTTTTCATTTGGTTTTCCTTGCATCTTGGGCTGGGTGTTTGCTTCTTGATATCCTATTTGGTTTGTCTATGTTTACAAACAGTAGAAGTTTAATACCAAGTTGATGTCCAGTCCTTGCATTTTCATTCTTTTATATTGAAAATACAAAAATATTAGGCATTTTTGCATTGCTGACATTTGATCTTTTCAGTTCTTATCATTGATCTTAGCACATATATAGAAAAATTGCATCTTATTTGGAATTGTAGAACTAAATTGAAAACTGCATTTTGAAAATCATATCATTTATTGGGAATTGAAGTTAGGACTTTGCATTTTATTCATATTCATTTATTTTACTTTCTGAGTCATAACATCATTAGTTTCATGACTGCACCTTTTTTGAGTAATAAATGCCACTAAAAGCAATGCTGATAATTTAAAATTGATTAGAAACAATTTTATTTTATAGGGTGCACAAACTAGCTTAGGATTTAGAGCCTTGGAATAGGATTTTGTGAGTAAACTTCTCCAAGGCTATTAAATCAACATATGTGTCTGATTAAGGGAGTGGTGAAATCCATTGTATAATTGGTGACATCATGAGGCTCTTCTTACACTGGAGTTAAGCACGAGGTCATGTGAGGTTGGTAAAGGGGATATCCCCCCAATACCTTCTTAGTGTCAGATATATTTCTGGGGATCTATTCATATATGGGGATCTTGCTAGTACATTTACCTCTATGAGAGGTGGTGCTTTCAAGGCTTTAAGCTTTGTTACCTTGCCCATACAGTGGACCTGACTTATGATTGTTCACCTGCACATAGGTTATATTGTGTTTGCTTAGTTTCTTGACATAGGTACCACATAGGTTACTTGTAGGGGTTATTATGTAGGTACCCTGGGTCATATAAGGGTCAGATAACACACAACCTTTATGGAGGATTACCTCTCCGAGGGGATTTGATCAACTGGTTGTTAAGCCCATGAGGGCTCTTATAACTGATTTTTATACCTCCGATCTTTAGTAGGGAGTATCAGGCCCCTCTTGGGTGAGGCATACCTACTTTAGGGAGGGAGGCCCCTTTCAACCACTTTATCTTGTTTGTGTGCATATTGGCCTTTTGTTTTATTTTGGTGTGTTCTTTGATTACTAGTTGGCCTTAGGATTTGTTTTTTATATCTTGAGTCTTGAGTCATCATGGATCCAGACCAGCTTCCCCACAAGTCTCGCCTCTTTTTACAGTTACCACCGCATTTTGAGTCTTTTCCTTCTATAAGGCGTAAATTTATCAATCGTGGTACACACACCTCAACTTATCATACTTGTGATCATACAAGGATGAGTACTGAATTGAGTTAGAAAGATATTGGGAGTCCTTCAACTCCCATACCTACTATAGTTAACAATACCCCTTCGAGACCTTCAACCATAATGGTTGTAGTGCCAAAGGTGTCTATCATCACCCCTGTTTGTCCTATAGTGAATACTCAACCTATATTCATGAACCCTTTTGGGTCCCTTTGTCACTCACCAGTCGATAATGTTCAGTCCATCCCTATGGCTTCCATTCTTTTTTCTTATGGTATGTCAAATTTCACATCACAATTTTCATCTTCCATCCTAGCGTCTAGTCTGAATACTAGTATTGGACTTGGGGGCACAAATCCTCCACACACTCCATTCCCGTTTGGTGGTACCCATGTCCCCCAAATGAATTCTACAGTTGGAGGATTTCCTCCTATTAACCCTATGTCTAATCATGTTCTTAATGCTTCTGGATGGAGTAACCAACCTAGAAGACAAGCTATTGCTTATGGTCCATCCTTTACACCCACCTCCTCTATTTTGATTCAGACCAACATGTTTAGCATGATGAATCTACCTTTATCCTCCATATTCACACCCAGAGGAGGTCAATTTCATACCTTGTGCAACCCCCAACCTAGAGTCACTCTGACTAGGGGAAGTTTTCACATCCCTCATCAGAACATTCCTACTTGAATGGTTCCCAACCAATCCCTCATGAATCAATTTGGAGGAGGTTCTTACAATATCGAACAGGGCCATGGTGCCTACTAGAACCCTGGATGGGCTGTGATTCCCCAACAACAATATTTACAGCGAGCTTGGGGCCAAATGTTGCAACCTTGTCTCCCTTTTTTGGCCACGCTCAATCTGCTAGACTTGTCTAAGTTAATGAATGATCCTATGTGTCATGATCCGACATGGCCCCTCGCCCCCACCAATCTTCCTTCAAATATTAAAAAATTCTAAGGAAAGAATGGTGAGGATTCTAGTGATCATGCCACTTTTTTCCACCTTTGGTTCTCTTCAAATTACCTTAATGATGATTCTATTCGGTTAATATTATTTCAACGCACCCTCATGAGGTTCTCCGTGAAATGGAATATAGAGATACCTAGGGGGACATATAGAACCTTTAATCAAATGGTCTTAGTCTTCCTCAACCACTTCCAATTGTCAGTTCGTTAAGATGTTGGCTTAGAACTTCTGTTGACCTTACATCAGGACAAATACACTCATATCTTGGATCACATAAAGGAGTGGGGTACACGGAAGAGGTTGATCAAGACCTACATACCCCCAGAATTCCTGCTATAGTGGTTACGCAAGTCTTTACTTCCTTATATTTCGAAGGATGTTTCTACATCCGAGGTCACATCTAAAGAAGAAGTGATTTTTAAATCCCAATAGTTAGATATTATATTGCTCAGCCTGGGATGTTATACGGGATTCTTCCAAACGCATCGAGGTCAAACTATGACCCTAGACAAAATCGCGGGCCTCATGCTGATGGCATTGTAGGCTCCGCTAATGTTAAATTTGTAGACTCGGTGACAAGCCATTTAAAAGAGTTGTCTATAAACCAGTCTATAGGAGGGCCAACTTCTTATGTGTCATCCACTCCCACTCAGTTGATGGATGTACATTATGTGCAATCATTGACCAACCCGAATGGTAACCAACAACCAGAAGGGAATAAAAATAAAGGACATAGTAATAATCGTAGGGGTGGGAAGAATAATAATAAACCCAAGGATAATGGTAATAATGAGAAGTTTAATAATAATGTTGGTGAGGGAAAGAAATAAAGAAGGGAGGTGAAGTTTCCCTGCAATATTTGTACAACCGATCATCTTACACATTTATTCCCGAAACTTTCAGAAGCTGCGAGGATTTTATCTCAACTGCCCCTCATCATGAATAATCCATTTCNTTATGTGCAATCATTGACCAACCCGAATGGTAACCAACAACCAGAAGGGAATAAAAATAAAGGACATAGTAATAATCGTAGGGGTGGGAAGAATAATAATAAACCCAAGGATAATGGTAATAATGAGAAGTTTAATAATAATGCTGGTGAGGGAAAGAAATAAAGAAGGGAGGTGAAGTTTCCCTGCAATATTTGTACAACCGATCACCTTACACATTTATTCCCGAAACTTTCAGAAGCTGCGAGGATTTTATCTCAACTGCCCCTCATCATGAATAATCCATTTCCACATAATCAACACATGGCCTCGAGCTCCGTGAATGTCGAAAATGCATCAATTGGGAGTCAAAACCCACCGATGCAAGACAATGACCATTTATGTATCAATATGGTTAAATCTGAGGTTAATGTAGCCAGTCGATCTCACAATTATGGTTCTCCACAGACTGTACCTGTTCTAGAGTTTCCCCCTCCTCCAGAGATGCCCTTACAGATCGAATAACCAGAGCCCCTACCTCATATTTTGAAAGGAGTACTCAAGCACTCTACCCACAATCCTAATGCTAGAGCTGCCCAAAATTACTTTATTGTTGAGGATCTAGGTCAAACCCCTTGTGCGATGTCGGCTCTGGAGGTACTCTAGACATGCCCTTCATAGAGGAATTCCTTGCTATATGTGTTAGGAGCTCTAGATACCTGTGGATCGAAAGTTATCAAGTTTGACGTCACATATGTGAAGCCTCTCTTGCCTTACCATGTGACATTCCAAATCCACGTGGGTTACTCAAAGTATACCATCAAACATATTGTTGTTGATGAAGGTGTTGTAACATGTGTCATGTTCCTGGTCTTCGACCCCTCACCTCTTCGACCCTTTCTCAGTCTCTGACCAGGTTGACTTATTTTAACGGTCGTTCCTTCCGCCCTCATAGTATTCTTCCTACCTTTCCAGTGCAATTAGGTGGGAAGATGATAGAGGTGGATGTCAAGGTGGTTGATGCACCCCTCGACTATAACTTGTTACTAGGACGCAATTGGACTTATGCTATGACTGTAGTCATATCGTCCATCTTCCACACTCTTTTCTTTACTCATGATGGGAATATCATGATGATCGGCCAATTTTTCTTTGCGTATGATAGCCCCAATGCATCTGTTGGACCGTCGATCCCCATGATCAACAATTCTTAGTTGACAACTGATAATATCGGTGTCAGAATGTATTCATGCCTTATGGATACCTTCGAATTCATGGCATCGGTTCATCACATATACACCATGTCCAATAGGTCCGCTTTGTCAAAGAGGTTTGTTCCTTTCCACACTTCATATTTTAATGATCCTTGGACCCTACCTTCCTCGACTACGTCTTGTGAAGGTCAGTCACATCCTAGAATGGCCATGCCACTATTGACAACAAAGATTGCGTATCAAGTTGTTCTTGACTCTTCCGTTGATACGGATCTTGTTACCTCGCAGATAGATGAGGATGATCCTATTCTGGAGCCCATGTGGGCCACTTCATCATCTTGTTCACGTGACTACCTCGATAAGACTTTACCTTTGGGTGAAGCTATTATAGAGGCCATGAATGGTTTTGATAGGCCTTGGGATGATATGCATCATCGCTCTTGTTTTCTCCCAAAGCTTTCCAAAATCGAACAAGATGATTTTAGATCTACTTTGTGCGAGATAGTCAACCATGTCGTAGTTCCACTTGATACGCATGATATTTATGCTGAAGGAAACATGGCAAGTATCTCCCCTACCATCACGATCGATATCTCTTGTATCCCTGACAAGGTTGAAAATATATACATTGGTGGAGATTGTTCGCTAGAAGAAATTCTGATCTACACTGAGCTCTTCAAGGAATTTTGCGATGTATTTTCTTAGTCAAATGAAGATATGTTAGGAATTGACCCTCTAGTTTTCGAACATGAGATTAAAAACTACCCAGATGCTAATCTTGTTCGACAATGACTTAGAGTTGTCAATCCTAGGAAGGCCCCTGCTATTAAGGTAGAGGTAGAAAAACTGCTTAATGTTGGATTTATCTACCCAGTTCCCTTGACTGGATGGGTATCCAATCCTGATCCAGTGAATAAAAATCAAGGAACCATCCGTGCATGCATGGATTTTCATGACCTGAATATATCATGTCCCAAAGACAACTTCCCGACACCCTTCATCGATCAGATTCTTGACATATGTGTGGGAAGAAAAGATGTTTCTTTCATGGATATATTTTCAGGGTATAACCAAATTCAGATTAAATTCGAGGGCCAACATAAGACGACATTTATTTTCCCTTGGGGTACTTTCGCATACCGAAAGATGCCTTTTGGCCTTAAGAATGTCGGAGCAACCTTCCAACATGCTATGACCTTCACATTTCACGATCTCAAGCACATAGTCGAAGTCTATCTCGATGATATCGCTGCTCACTCCTGTAAGAGAGTGGATCACCCTAAGTACCTTCGTTTAATTTTTTAAATATGTCACCATTATTGCATTTGTTTGAACCATCATAAATGCATATTTTGTGTTAGGTTAGGTCGACTTCTAGGATTTTTAGTCTTTGAGACTGGGATCGTGGTAGATCCATTAAGGTTTGAGGCAATACTTCGATTGCCTCCCCCGTGCACTATTCATCAACTTCAAGGTTTACAGGGGAAATCTAAATTTTTACGAAGGTTTATAGTGAAATTGCAAAATAGTGGTTTTTAAAGATTTGGGTCCAGATCATTAACAGAGGTCTAGATTAAGTGGAAATTCTTGGAGGAGGTATAAAAAGAAAAATTAATATAAACCATGAAGGAATCAAATAAATTCTAATGGGTTTGGAATGTGGATGCTTAAATAAGGAAAAATCCACTATTTTGGATCAATTTTTGAGGATTTTTTAGATTTTCAGAGGAGGAAAAGGCTTCCTAGATGACAAAACTAGAAAAACTTAGTTAATTGACATTTTGTATACTCATCAATCCAAACAAGTTTGGTTTAGTGAAATTTTTATTGGAGTGCACACTTTGAGAGACAATCAATTTGGCTAAAAATTCTAAGTTGGGAAAAATGGGTGAAAAAGGACAATGTTTTCATTTCTAGATTGTTGCAATTTTTTACTAGAGCATCAGATTGAAAATATGAGAGTTGTTATGAATTCCATGTCATCATTATTATCTATGTATCATACAAAAGTTTCTCTGGTTCATGAAAAATTTACTTCTATAAGTGGGAGAAGTTGGTGCTTGAGATTAATTGCACCAGAATGAGAAGGGTACAAAAGGGGTAAATTAACAATATTCAATTGATTGTAACTTTCTTCAAGAATTCAAAATTGAGAAAGAAAGCAGTCATTGGAAATATATTGGAGAGGAAAATTTGTCTGTCAACCTAGAAAATCATTCTAGGAAATATGAGTTACACTCAATGCAAAAGAAGAATACTGGTGACATTAAAAGAGAAGAAAAATGTATGCATTCTTTTCCAAAAATTGTGTATAAATATATTTTTTGTTTAATAAAAATTGTTTCCATGCAAATATTCTACAGAATTTGGAGGTTTAGAAAGGAATTTTGGTTCCTACATGAGAGCTACAACCATGGAAGATTCCAAAGGGTCCTACAGTCATGAAGAGGAAGTCAGAGGGTTGCATGTTAGCATGGAAAATGTTGATATAGAGTCTAATGGAAGAAGAGATAGGCATGAGTTTGTAACTATGATGAGTCTACATAGAGACATGAAAAGTTATAGGGATGATAATGAGAATATTATGAAATCTCAGTAGGATATACTACAGATCTTGAACATTTTACAGAAGCAAGACAATAAAGACTCTGACACAAAAACAAGAAACTAGTGCTAGAAAAGTGACAACATCCAAATCCCATAGCAGAAGGGATGAGCATGGGAATAAGAGATAGTCAAGAAGTAGGAGTAGGCACCATCATTCCCAAGAGAAATTTGTTAGGAGAGATCATGCTAGTTCATGTCTAGGGATCAACCCAAGTGTGTCTCCTTTCAGGAGATAGATGAGAAGCCCCGAGGGAGAAATATTGCAAGATTAACTCGGGAAGATCAAGCCACCTAATTTAAATGATGAATAATAGTTAGGGAGAAGAGGCCGAGGACTGGAATTTGGAAATGAATAAATTTTTCTAGCTACATGATTACCCCTCAAGGGTGGAAACACGAATTGTAACCTACCACATGCAAGGAAAGGCAACGATGTGGCAGGATCAACTTAAGAAAGTCAAGCATATTGATGAGAAGAGGGTCTCATGGAGATAGTTCAAAGGATATTTCCAAGATAAATATTTTTCTAATAATTACTATGAAAAGAATATGAAATATTTCTTTGAACTCAAGATGGGAAGCATGACAATGGATGAATATGAGAAGAGGTTCTTTGAGTTGTTGAAGTATGTGGAGTTCATAAAAGATGAGAAAGTAAAAATCCAAAGGTTTCTTACTCGGTTGCCCTCTTTCTATAGTGAAAAGATACAATGTGATAACCCCAATACTTTGGAGGAGACCATATGGAGAGAAAATCATATTTATGAGCAGAGTAGAGGGAGGTTAGTCTTCCAAAAGACTTGGAATGACAAGATGAAAGGAAAGAAACAACAAAGGAAGAAAGGTTTTAATCCACCCTTTTTCAAGAAAAAATCCCAAGAAAATACATAAGGAGAGTCATCCCACAATGAGCACAAGATAGCATATTCATTTGGGAAAAAGGCCAAGACAACATCCTGTACAATTTTGGGGATTTGAGGGGAATCACTTGTATAGGGACTACCCTCCCAAAGGTGAAATAATGAGGACTTTCCAAAACATTCAGGAGGTTGAAACAATGGAAGACATGGGAGGAAGCATGCCAAGTATTTATTCATCCTTGGACAACAAGAAATCATAATATCAATCCCCCATGATTGAAGTGGAAGGTAAGATTGATAACCAACCCTTAGCAATTTTTATTGATTCTGGAGCTAGCCATAGTTACATAAACTCTAACATTGTTGAAATATTTCACTTGAAAATGAGGAAGCATAAGAAATATTGGTTAGTTTAGTTAGCCACAAAGGCTAAGAGAAAGATCAATGAATTGGTTAAACATTTTCCAATAGACATGAATGGTCTCAATACAAAGGTAGATGTGAACATCATACCTTTGGGTTGATATGACTATCTAATTGAAATGGATTGGTTGTAAAATCACCATGTTGTCCCTATATTGTTACAACAAGACCATAACCTATCTTGATGGGGAAGGAAAACAAGTAAACATTCAAGGCATTCCAAGAGTTGTAGTTGTTAGATAAATTTCAACCATGTAGTTGAAAAAGCGTTTCAGGAAGGCATGTCAAATTTTTTCATCCCATATGGAAGAGGAAACTAGAGATAAAGTGGTAAGTATTGAATACCATCCTGTCTTAAAATATTTTGAAGATGTTTTTGAGGAAATTATAGGATTTCCACGGAAGAGGGACATTGATTTATCTATTGATTTGGTGTCGAGAGCTGCCCTAGTGTCGAAGACACCTTACAGGATGGGCACACCAAAATTGAAAGAGTTGCAAATGAAACTTGAAGAAATTTTAAAGAAGGGGTATATGTGCCCAAGTTTTTCACCTTGGGGAGACCCAATTCTTTTTGTAAAGAAGAATTCATGGGATGGGAATTATGAATTCATGGTAGTTCCATTTGGACTATCAAATGCCCCAGTTGTTTTTATGTGTCTGATAAATGGAGTACTTAGGGAGTATCTTGACAAGTTTGTAATTGTTTTCTTAAATGATATTCTCATATACTCTAAGTCTAAGGAAGATCATGAGAAACATTTAAGAATGGTGCTAAAGGTTTTAAGGGAGAATAAATTGTATGCCAAGTTAAGTAAGTGCATCTTTTATTAAAAGAAGATTCACTACTTAGGGCATATTATTTCAGTAGATGGGATAACAGTTGATCTAGAGAAAATAGAGGCCAGTAGAGGATGGTTAGTTCCTAGAAATGTGACAAAAGTCAGATCATTTATGGGTATTGCAGATTATAACTAAAGATTCATAAAGGTTTTTTCAAAGATTGCAATCCCAATGACATCTTTGCAATAGAAGGGAGTGAAGTTTGAATGGACTCCAAAATGTGAAGAGAGTTTCCAGCAGTTGAAAACATTTTGACAAATGAACCCATATTAAATATTGTAAACCCATATGAAGACTTTGTACTATGAATGGATGTGTGAAAGGAAGGGCTTGGTGGAGGCTCCATTTAAAAAGATCACATGGTGTGCTATGAGTCTAGAAAACTAAAAGAGCATGAGAGAAATTATGCTACACATGATCTAGAACTAACAACCCTTGTTCAACATTAAAAATGTGGAGGTATTACCTCATGGGGAGGAGATTTGAGCTAAGAATAGGCCATAGTGGTCTGAAACATTTATTTGGACCAACATTAAATGCCAGGAAAACTAGATGGCTATAATTTCTTAGTGAGTATGACTTTGAAATTAAACATATCAAAGACAAATAAAATCAGGTGGTTGACATACTTCGTAGAAGAGTTCATGACATGCATGTTTCGACCATAAAAATGTACCAAACAAATTTAAAAGATAAAATTCTTGAAGCGACAAATTCAAATCAACATTATTTAAAATAAAAGAAAACTTACATCAAGGAAAGTTATAGCCAAAAATTAAAAATTATGAATTGAAGGAGGATGGAATCCTCTTGTACAAAGGCAAGGTGTATGTGCCAAATTTCATAGAGATGAAAAATATAGTGCTAAGAGGCACCCACGTTATCAAAAATCCATTACAATGGTAAGGAGCCAATAGTTTTGGCCATAAATGAAGAAATAAGTGGCTAATGACATAGCCTAATGTCTAGAGTGCCAGAAGGTAAAGACAGAGAAAAAACATTAAGAGGGGCTGCTACAACCATTTCCCATTCCATAATAGAAGTGGGAAGTGGTCATAGTAAATTTTATTACAAAGTTACCCAGAAAAGTGAAGCAACATGATTCCATCATGGTGGTGGTGGAAAAATTGACTAAGGAAACACATTTTATTCCCGTAAAGACAACAAACAAGGCAACACAAATTGCAGAGATTTACATGAAGGAAGTTTCTAGGCTACATGGAGTGCCTAAGGAAATATTTTCATACATATATTTCAATTTTACATCCAAATTCTAGCAGGGTTTGTTCAAAGGCTCCGGGACAATTCTGAATCTTAGTACAACATATCACCCAGACTCGGATGGGAAAATAGAGAGGACCAATAGGATAATTGAAGACATGCTCAGGATGTATGTGATGGACCAACCATAAAAATGGGAAGACTATATGCACTTAGTGGAGTTTATTTATAATAATGGGTATCAATCCTCTTTAAAAATGAGTCCTTTTGAATCTTTCTATGGTAGAAACTGTAACACACTAGTGAGATGGGATAACCCAAAAAACATTGTTGTCATTAGGCCATATTTTTTAAAGGAAATGGAAGAACAAATGACAAAGATCAAGCATAATGTAAAGGATTCCCAAGATAGGCAAAAAATTTATTCATACAAGAATAGATTTTTTGGAGATTTTAAAGTGGGTGAACATGTATTTCTTAAAGTGAAAGATAAAATAAGTTTGATAAGATTGGGTTGCTTCCCAAAGTTGTTAGAAAGAGATTGCGGGCCTTTCGAAATATTAGAGAAGATAGGGCCAATTGCATACATGCTATCATTTCCTGCATCCATGAGAGTGGATAATGTATTTCATGTATCATTATTAAAGAAATATGTGCCTTACCCTAACCACATAATTGATTGGACTATGATCCAGGTGGAAAACAAAGGGGATTTCCAGGTGGAACTGGTACACATCCTAGACTAGAAAGTCAAATTCCTCTGGAAAAAATCCATAGGTTTGGTAAAGGTTCATTAGACTTGCTACGATATTGAAGATGCAACATGGGAGCATGATGAAACTATGTGGGAGAAATACCCACAAAGTTTTTCCAATTTTGAAGGAAATAGAATATAAAAATGCAAGACTCCATTTTGGGCAGCTAGATTCAGGAACCATGTCTTAGAAATTCTTGGTCACCTGTGTTGATATCCCTGATAAAAGAATGGTGCAGCCTGATGAACTGAGGGATGTTAAGGGGACTCATTCCTTGATTCAACAGGTTAAGAAGAAATATGATATTGTGGTTAGGACTACTGTTGGAGGGTAAAAAGAAATAAAATTGCATAATTTTTCTTTATTTTTTGAATATCGTGTTGTGATGTAAATTTGTATATGTATTTTGGAATGGTGTTGTGCATCAAGGATGATGCACAATTGTAGGGGAGGGGGAATGTAACATCCCCACTATAATCCCCAGTTTAATTAAGGCATAATGTAAATACACATGTGGCTATGGCCCAACGATGTAATATGTGAAAAGTATTTTCCAAATTTTAATAAATATAATGTGATATTAGCTATTGGGAATATGGAAAGATATGGGGGCTGAATTTTACACAAGAGAAGAGAGCTCCCAAGATGGGTCCAAGGGGGAAATTAACTATGGGTTTTACTTTAGTCTATTTTCCTAAATTTTATTATCATTGGGGATAACTTCTAATTTTTTGTTTGAGTGTATGAGATCCCAATCGTTAAACTCATGTAAGAGGGTGGGTGTGAGAGTCACATCCCATTGTTATTGGAAGCATGGGGTTAAAGAATAATAAACATTGGGCAGAGTGAGAAATCAACTATCTTGGGAAAATAGAGGAAATTTGTATGGGAAAATTAGATAGTTTTTCACATTCAGTTTTGGGGGCATGAACAACAAGTAAGAAGCAGTGAAAAATAGCACCAGAGCTAGAGCAAAGAGATTGGGAAAAATCAAGAGCATGTTGGAGCGTATGTGGATCATTTTGGATCTAGAAATTGAAGAGCCAGGTTTTAAGGCTTGAAGAGTGAACTCTTGACTGAGTTGCACTGTAACAACAAGTGTTGTTATTGGTTACTGGTAGTTTTTTGGCAATGAGTTCCCTTGAGTTCTAAATAGAGAGATTCCTGGTTAGCTGAGACAGAGAGACCCTAATAAATGAATGGGAATTTTGATGGATTGAGAGCATTGAAGGGGTACATTCCTTGGGTTGGGAAAGTCAATAGGAAGATAACTGGAAGAAATCCAGGATAGTTATAGGATAACACTAGTGGGTTGTGTGATAGTGAGTTGAGAGTGGACTATGAGAGGAACCCTTATCTTATGGATTCCTAGCCCCAACATGGGGGTGACTTGTTGTTCATATATGGAACAACAGGTCTATGGTTGGGTGGAATGTCCTTCCCAGGCAACTTGTTGCACAAGTATTTTAAAAGATAAGTGTTTATCTATTTTCATAGTTATTTCATGAGTTAAATTTCTATGCTTATCTATGTGTATGTGAATGTTTTATTTGGTGTTTTGAATGATTTTATTAGCTGCATTGATGTTCATTTAGATTTTTTTCAATTCAATTCATTATGGGTAACATAATCTGGTTAGAAAAATTTGTATAAATAGTGACTGGTAAGCCACGTGTAACGAGAGAGATTTTTTTTTTGATTTCATGTGTATTTCACACAATTACGCTCCTCGATTAAGTTGGGGGACATTACAATATAATAGGTGAAGGAGGTGAAAAACATAGTTAGTAAAATAAAGAGGATATCAACACCACTCCTGAGCAAGCTCCAAATAATGATAAAAATGATGAGAAGCTAGATGAAATTTTACCGAATAGCTCATCAGCTATGGGAGAAAATAAGGTGAAGAAACTCAGGATAAATCATAGGAGACTACCACAGATGAGAGAAAGTCTAGTGAGCAAGAAAAAGGTACATACAAGGATTCTTCAGTCAAGGAGAAAACCCATGACCCAATTTTAGAATATTTTTTTACTCTTGGAAGTTTGAGTAATATATTGTCCTGGGATGATAAACCCATCCCTCAACTAGTGGAGGAGGTGGCTAACTCAAAATATTTTTCTTATGATAAAAAGAGAAGATATAGCATCAAGAGGACTCATAGGAAGAGAAAGACCACATTGGAAAATGGTGTGTTGTGTACCTCTGAAGAGGTCATAGTAGACACTAATAAATCTAATATGAGCCATCTTTATTTAGTAGGTATGGACATCTCCCATGCCTCATTTGAAAAGGAAATCATAGAAGAAAGAGAGTTGGAAAAATACAGGATTGAGGTCACCTCCCTCAAACACCAAGTGCAATACTATCAAGAATATGGAGGGGTGGAAAACTTGAAGAAAGATCTGCTAAAAGATCATGACAAATGCCTCATAGTGCAAGAAGACTTAGTCATGAAGGAAATTTCCCTTCAAGAGGAGTCCCTACTATTCATGATTACATACAAGGAAGTGCTTCAATGGATCGAGAAGATCACTAGTGCATTAAAAAGAGTCAAGTTCATCTGAGAAGTGAAAAAGGATAAAGGGGAAGAGGACCACAATATAGAGCTATTGTTGGATGAGTGATTAGCTCAAATGCATTCAACGACCAAGAATTGGGAAAGAATTGTGGATGAGACAAGAGATAGAGTGGAAGAAGAATGGGAGTATTTCCATCGGGTGTGGGAGAAATTGAACCAATCAATGACCTATCTTCGATTGCCAAATTTTATATCTCCCATATAATTTTGACCGATAGATGAAGTGTCGACCAATTTGCAGTGAGTGGTTGATGAATACAAGGATGAGGTCAACAAAATAAATTTTGTGGAATGAGGACATGTACAAAGGTATGTCATCGATCGAGTCAAGATCGTTGATCAATTAGAGAAGTTAGCTGGCAGAATTCAAAGTACACTCGTTGATTCGGGGATAAAAAGCATGAGTTAAGTGTGTTGATGGACCAACATCAATTTCCTTTCAGGGACAATTATGTCAAGCTCTACTCTGAGTGGGTCAACTATGTGGGAAAGCATACAAGTCCAAATATTCCCAGATCACCCGAGTTTTCATGACACAAGATGTTATTTATCTGTTTCAAGTCATTGAGGTGGCTATTTTTAGTTGGCTAAATTTTTATAAATAAGAGGGTACACCCAATAGTTATGGACCTTTGGAAAAAAAATAAAAATTGTTTATTGTACTTGAGAACTATTTTTTGTAGTTAATAGAGAAGCTTCTTTGGAGCTCGAAATTTGATGGGTACCACTACGTACTCTACAATCAAAGTGTGGATTGTTCTACACTCTATCATTTTTTATTGATGTCTAGTAATAATTTATGTGGACAAAGTTATCTTGAAAATATTAAATACTTCTTTCATTAGTTTCAAATCTTATTCTTTAATTTGCATGTTAGTG
>SNQJ01S0006374.1:369708-421067 GCA_010110895.2 Picea sitchensis
GGGGTGAACGAGTGTGGGGATCTTTTTCCCAAAACTTCCCTCTTACATAAAAACTCCTTAGTTAACATTCAACATTTTCTCATTACTCATTTTTGTCATTTATAATCAGTTATATGTGAATACATATCAGCAACATATCATCAACAAATCATCTCCACAAGGAACACAAAGAACACAAGATGTATGTACAATTTTTCTTTTATTATGGACTTCAATCCGAGGGTTTTTCAGCAACAAATGAATAGAATAAAACTCTACAAGAGCACCATCTCTATATACAATACTCATATTACATTATCAGAACCAACTGAGATGAGGCAACAATCCTCAACCGATATCAATCTGTCAACATAAACAAGTGCATCAACCATGCACCAACCTGTGCCAAACAACCTGTAATCAACTTGTACCATAAAAAAGTGCATCCAACCATGTACCAAGTATATACCAATCATGTATCAAATACTCATAAACAATTACTCATCAATATGTACCAACATCATCAACTATACACCTCATGTATGTGCCAACTCATCAACTGCTTGTCTCAACCATGACTAGTTTTGGATTAGTCAACAACCCCAACTTGAAATAATGATAACTTTGTACCTATAATAAATACAGATCTGAAAATGATACACAATGTTATTCAATGTGTTTTATGCAATTACTCCAAGTGGAACTACTTGGAACCTCTCAGAAAAGGCGTTATAGCAAAAATGACATACCTTGTTGAATTCTAGCTTATTCTAGAGAGCGACCTTGTAGAGCGTGGAACGCACAAAATATTCATTGAATTGATCTAAAAATATTACACAACATACTAAAGCCTATACCCTAACCAAAAAATTTGGTCTCACTGAATTTCTATCTGTTATGAAGAAGTTATGACGTTTTTACCCGAAACACTTGTTTTTGACTAGTTTCAAGACTAGCCACAAACCCTATTTTCCACGGAGTGTAACTCCCAAACTACAACAACCCACAAGATGAATTGTTTACCACATATACTTGGGTATTTTTTCTCAATGGCATGGAAATTTCACGGTCTGAATCATTATAGAAAACAATTTATAGTGAAAATGGTGAGATGACTTGTAAATAACATACCTTAGAAAGCATCATCAAAAGAATTCATCCTCCCTTCAATTTTGGCCCTCTTTTCTTCACCTTCCTTTTGAAATTTGGCTTAGATATCCTTGGTTACCTCAACCACTTATATATCTTCAATATTCTCAAGTGTTCCACACCAAAAATGCTCAAGAAGCTCTCACAAGAAGCTCTCCATCAATACTCAAAAAGATATTCTCACAAGAAGCTCTCCATTGATCGACAAAAAAGATGATCTACAAGAGACCATTGCTATCTTATTTATGCTTTCATCATCTAGGTCACTTAACCCATTTTTAGGTCACTTAACCCATTTCTAGGTCACTTAACCTATTTTCCTTATTTTAGGGTTAACCACTTTCCATAAATAGAAATTTCTCCAATATTTTATCATTTAAATATTCCTTCTTGATTTTATCATCTTGCTTTATCATTTATTGATTTTTTCACTTCTCTTTATTATTTAAATAATCCACCTTGACTTTGTCACCTTAATTTATCATTTAAATAATGATTTCTTCTTTTAGGTCACTTAACCTATTTTCCTTATTTTTAGGGTTAACCACTTTCCATAAATAGAAGGTTCTCCAATACTTTATCATTTAAATATTCCTTCTTGATTTTGCCACCTTACCTTATCATTTATTTATTTTGTCACTTCTCTTTATTATTTAAATAATCCACCTTGACTTTTTCACTTTACTTTATCATTTAAATAATGATTTCTTCTTTTAGGTCACTTTGACTTCTTTGACCTTTGGGGCTTCAAGCCTTCATGTGGGGGTCCTTCATCTTTGTAAGGCCATAACTCTAAAACCATGAGGAGTTATGTGACATTCCACATACCACTAGAAATGGCATGACAAGCACTATCCATCAAGGATAGTTTCACCAACAATTTCCTTGATCTTCATCTCAGTATTCCACATACAAGCATGGGTCCTCCAACCATTCTTCTAGGATAACTCAATCCGTAAAGCATCTTCCTATGAGGGATTTCACCATAAGGGGACCACTTTGAAGTTCATCCATTTTTTCACCTTATCAATCATGATAAGAAAATAATGAGAGCAAGGGTCCTCCAACCATTCTTCTAGGATAACTCAATCAACAAAGCGTCTTCCCGTGATGGCTTTCACCATAAGGGGACCACTTTGGAGTTCATATATCTGTGCACCTTATCAATCATGATAAGACAATAATGATTCATCTATACATTTTTCCAAAAATGCATCATATACCAATGAAACCACAATGATCCATCTTCATCATGTATCAATGATAACTTATTGATCCATCTTCATCATATCAATGACAACTCATTGATCCATCTTCATATATGCATTCTCATCAAGGAAAATACGTATTATATTACATCAATCATCAATCAATCAATCCTTTGAGATCAATCAATCACTTGACATCAATCAATTACATCAATCAATCAAACCATTGGAATCAATGACAACATGATCCAACAGATCCTGAGCTTTGCGACAGTCTTGTTCTAACTGGTTGACGAGGTAAGTCACCCAATTCATTTGTAATCCTTCCACGCATTTTCCAGCGAGGTCAACGACAAACCCTGTGATCTGCATGGGTTTGTTCTTCCTTAATATATTACTAACGATCAATTGGCATGCTAGGCGCACTGTGCCATTATGAATGGAGGCTATCTTGTAGCCTTGCTTCCCCTTCTCGACATCGCCATAGGTGTCTTTAATATTCTACGTTAGGGCGTGATCTGCAGCCTTCTCTGGATAAAATTCTTGGGGGTTTGGTCCCTACATGCTTAATTCGGTGATCCTATGGATCAACGTCGGATCGATGGTGGTGTGTCTGTCTATCCATAGATAACCCCCATGGAAGCATGACAGAAGGAGTTTAACGCACACATTAACCTCCTGATGCCTTCCAAAGTGTGGTATCTTCATCACGTTCAGGATAGTGGACCTCGCGATGTCTATAGTCCATGATTGGGGGGTGATATTCGACTTCATCCCCTTCATCCTGGTCAAATATTTGTATGGTGTGAGCATGCCATAGTTCTTGCAGTCTCCTAGGTTATAGTCACTGATCTTCAATGTCAGAATCATCTCCAACTATGGTCTGACTGTGTGTATCCCCTTCGGGAGGTAAACATTGATAATTGTGTATTCAAAGTCCCTCAGGATGCTGTCACGACTCACCGCGCCAACCAGAGGCAGGATGTAGTCGGGCAGGATAGATGAGATGAGCTTCGCATTCACTAAGTCATCATGATGCTTCATTTATTTCTCTATCTCATCTCAGGATGGTCTAGATCCATGAGCAGTCGACGGGGATGTTTGCACTCCTCTCGTTGATGAGGCTTGGATGCTTGCGGACATCACCTTCTTGTCCATGAGGTCTATTAGAATTTCTACTATAGACTTTTCTATTGCATTGAGTTCATCCGACATGCACGCTCTAGATCAGGTGTCTTAGCTCGATGAACAAACTCTCACTATAATAGAATGAGAAATAAGGTCTCAAATAGGCATTGTGCGAAAGCAACTAGTTCTCTATGGCCTTGGGTAATCAAAATTGGAAAAAGCGTTCTCAGTGCAACACTCGACGGGATAAATAGACATCATTGTAGCAGACCCCTCCAAATGGTAAAAAATCCTTAATCAATGCAATTCCATCCATTATGGTGCGGTCCCAACGGTCCAATGGCGAGCTTCGGGCCATAACTGCTTTCCTAACCTTTCAAGAGGGTCAATTGAATGGTCATAATGCCTCCAATGGTCATATTTCTTCACCATGGCGAAGTGTCAATATGTGTTGTTCTGATATTCCGACGAAGTCCAAGTTCTGAAAACCTTCCTTCTGTGAAGTTCTTTCTGGAGCCTCTTGCAATTTTCTAACTTGGCTTTCTTCTTGCTGAGTTTCTAACCTTCTTTCCTGTAATTTGAGTTATTAGGTTCCTCTTCCCATTTTGATTCTTATCTTCTCTTGGCATAGTAACTTCGCGATGTTGATGGTCTTTCATTCCAGGGTTCAAGGGTGATACTTCTTCTCTGTCTGGGGTAGGTTCTCTACTCTCCTGTATGGACAATTGTTTCAATTTTTTCTGTGTTATATCATCTTCAACATCCAAATATATGGTCCCTAGCAGTTTTGACTTGTTCTCCTGTTCTTCTATCAAGTGTGTTATTCTCCTAGTCATGAAATTTCTTAGTTCTTGGTTTTTCTATTCTAGATCTTCCTCTTTGTTTTTTCTTCGGATCTAATCTTTCTCAATCCAGGTCTTTCCTACCAAAATATAAAATGGTGCATTGTTCTCAACAAACTTAACGACCTCAAATTCTTCCTCTGCCTAAGTGCCATGTGTACTCATAGGAATCTGGGTAATTCTGTCGCATAGGACTATCATCTTCCCTCTAAAGAATCCTATTCCTCATAATGAAGGGACTATAACAGGCTTTCCCAAAATTTCTCAAGTTCTTTCTATCATGATATTCACCTGTGTTTCCTCATCTAGAACATAGTCTACGTCGAAGTCTCCTATTCTTGTTTCTATGCACTCTTTTGCTTTTAAGATCTATGATAGATTGGTGTCTCTGTGAACATTCGGGTTTCTTTCATCTGTAATAATACAGTCTTTGATTCTTTCTGGGATTCTGCCATAATCTTATTATATTGGCCTTTCTCATGGTTTTCTTGTCTCATATTCATTCTTTCAACCTTAGCAATCATTCTAGGGCAATCTGGAACTTCATGGTCCATAGCTTTACAACAAACACAACTAGTTCTTCTACCAGGGCATTCCTTAGCCAGATGGCCTAGTATTCTGCAACTATAATAGAGGGTTAATCCTCTCTTTCTCTTAAATGATCCCTAACTTACCCTATACTGCACATTGGGGTCACAGTAACTAACCTGCAAAAAATTCTTTCTAGGATCCTGCATCCATTTTTTAGTCCAAACATTCTTTCTATGCATAGGAATAACATATATTTCATTACTTCTATCAAATCTATTCATATCAAATCTTCTTTCTTCTAACCATGCCCTAGTTTTTAGACTAGGACAAAATTTATCAAACATACCTAGATTCATTCTTTCGAAACAAAATTTTTCTCTTATCTTACCTCTCTCAGAGAACAAAGCTTTCAGATCTTACCTCTTTTGACAAAAAAATTCATTGATCTTACCTCTTTTCTTCAGATCTGATTCCTTTCTTAGCATAGAGCTTCGCAAGTCAAGTAGAATACTGGGCACTAAAGAAACAGATCTACGCACCAAGATTTCTCTTTTCTATAGTTCCCAGCAATCACAGTTTTAGGTCCCAACAACAAAACCATTTGTTGGTACACAGGGGCAGACCCAGGGTTCGACACTTCAACAACGCACCAAAAAAAACCTAACTACCGACCCTTTTCGCACCACCTGCGAAGAAGATGAAGTCTCACTCAAGGTAGAGGTAGGGGTGGTTGCAAGACTCAAGTGTCTACAACCTAGCTGGGACACAGATCTGTGATTACACCACTCTAACAAGCACTTAGTAGTTCACATTCATCGGTATTTAACCCTTATTCACATTGTAGATTCAAAACCCTAATTACAAAACAACACAATATTCAACCAGATCTAACACATCTAAGAACTTATCGCATGGAAAGAGATCAGATCTAACATTCATCCACATCACTAGGCACTGAGCTATCACACCAGATTCATCTAAACATTAATTACTGCACTAAGCTTAAATCATATGAACAATATAACAACCATAATGCACAAAGCAACCATAACACATGATATACGTGGTTCACCCCAGTGTGGGGCTACATCCACCAACTCTTCTCTTCTTTATTATCTTCTATCAATCTTCTTACATGCATAGAGAACAAAAACCCTACTTCGTATATGACAGAAGATCTGCACACACCTCGCCAGATCCTGCTTCCCTGAGTTAGGTCACAACACAAATCCTCCTTACACAGTCCGCACACCAGCTTCTTACAACCACTTGCACTTAGCTCTGCAAGTGTTCAACATAGTATGCACTAAGAAATTAAAACTATTTGCACTTAGCTCACCAGCGAGTTATTTATACTTCTTACATCGCCTAGCTACCTATTTATACATTACAAAATGGGCCTAAACATGGGTAAACCCATGGGCCAACATCCCCATACCTGTTACATAAACCCTAATCCCAAAACTGCCCTAAGAAGGGGCCAATATCCCACGATCTCCTCTTCGACTTGCACTCCACCTTCGACCAACTTTTCGAAGTCCCAAAAGAGGTCAAATATGACCGAGGTTCTCCAAACTTGGTCAACGACCAACAATATTCTTTTCCCATCCAATTGATATCTTGCAAATATATTGAATTATTATTCCATGGGGGTATTTTTCTTGTGTATTAATGGATTATGCTATTAACTGTGCTAACATTATATAATATCACCATATGATTGAATTGCTTGGTTGTTGAGGACTAGTTGCAGGTATATTCCTTTGGGTCAAGTGCTCAACGGTGGACTTCATCGAACGTCTGGACGAGGTAGGCCTTTTATCTTGTCTTGATAGCATATTTGTTTATACAACATACTTGAGAAGAGAGTTGATTTTTGTAGTCATTTCTGTTTGTTGTGGTTTACCCTAGCCATAGAGGGATTTTCCTCATAACATAATTGGGGACCATACTAGGGATTGAATCTTATTTCTTAGGGTTTGGAGTACTTTTCTCCTTAGTTTGCTCTTGTTTCTGTGGTGTTTCTTGTCGCATCATTGCTTTACAACCTATTTTCACTCTGGGTCTGAGTTTTCAACCTTTCACCCTTGCCTAGCCTTGTTTTGAAACATATACGCGCTTTTTTCCCTGACATTTGTGTACATATGTAGGCTATCCCTCTACAAGCTGTGTATATACACTCTGTTTGCCCAAACAGTCATGTACATCAATTTTCTTGGCATGGTGGTTGTTGGGTGGGATTTGATGTTTGTTGAGCCTTCTTAGGTCTCTGTAGTTCCTGTTAAGAACTTGTGGGATGACAAGAAACCTATCTTTGGTTTAATTTATGGGTGGAGTATTTCTCATCATATTTTCATTTTGATTGTCCTTGTACATTGGGATAGGTGTTTTGTTGCTTGGTATCCTGCTTGAGTTATCTTTTTCTATACACAGTAGAGTTTATATATCAAGTTTCTTTTTCAATCCATGCATTTTCATTTTTATTATATTGAAAATACAAAAAATGGGCATTTTTCATTGCTTGGCATTTTGGTATTTTTGAGTCCTTGTCATTAGCTTAGTACATGTAATGAAATGTTGCATTTTTACTTCAGAATTGTAGAGTTGAAATTGAAAATTGCATTGGTTTTTAGAAGCATATCATTCATTGAAAGTTAAAGTTAGGACATTGCATTATTTTCATATTTACTTTTCATGCAGAGTCATAACATCATGATTTTCAATACCATACCTTTTTGAGTAATCACAGCCACGAAAATTAATGCTATAATTTAAAATTGATTAGTCATGATTTTATTTTCTAGGGTACACAAACTAGCTTAGGATTTAGTGCCTTGGAATAGGATTTTGTGAGTAAACTTATCCAAGGCAATTAAATCAACATATGTGTCTAAGAAAGGGAGTGGAGAAATCCATTGTATAATTGGTAAGATCAGGAGGCTCCACTCACATTGGAGTTAATCACAATTTCATGGGAAGTCGGTTGAAAGGATATACCCCCAATACCTTCCTAGCGTCAGAGATATTTTTGGGGATCTATTCATATCTGGGGATCTTGCTAGTGCCATTACCTCTGTGAGAGGTGGTAATTTCAAGGTTTCGGCCTTTGCTACCCTACCCATACAGTGGACCTAACTTACGACTGCTCACCTTTGCATCAGTTATATAGTGCTTTATTAGTTGCTTGACTTAGGTGTCTTATAGGTTACTTGCAAGGGTTATTATGTAGGTACCCTAGGTCAGATAAGGGTCGGAAAACACACAACCTTTATGGAGGATTACCTCTCTGGGGGGATTTGACTGACTGGTTGGTAAGACCACGAGGTCCCTTATAACTAATTATGTTACCTCTAATCTTTAGCAGGGAGCCTCATGCCCCTCTTGGGTGAGACATAGCTTATTTAGGGAGGGAGGTCACTCTCAACCACTTTACCCCATTTTTATGCATATTGGCCGTTAGAATTTTGGTGTGATCTTTGATTACTAGTTGGCCTTAGGATATTTTGTATCTTTAGAGTCTTAAGTCATCTTGGAGTTGGACTAGCGTCCCCATCGGTCCCGTCTCTTGTTACAATTACCACCGGATTTCGAGTCTTTGCCTTCTAAAAGGCGTAGAGATATTAGGAGTGGTACACACACATACACCGTTCAGACTTGTGATTCTACAAGGATGAGTACTAAACCTAGTATTCATAACATTGGGAGCCCTTCGAATCCCACACCCACTATAGTTAATGGCACCCCTTCGACTCCTGTAACCTCCATGGCTGTAGTGCTAGAGGCACCTATCATTACTATGGCTCAACCTATAGTGAATTCTCAAGATACTACCTCGAACCCTTTTGGGTCTCTTGGTCACTCATCGGGCTATAATGTTTAGTCCATCCCTATGGATTCTAGTCCTTTTTCTTATGGTATGCCCAACTTTACTTCGCAGTTTTTGAATGCCATCCCAGTTGTTGGCCCTAATGCTAGCATTGGGCTTAGGGGAAATATACCTCCTTACACTCCATTTTCATTTAGTGGTTCTCAAATCCCTCAAATGACTCCTAATATGGGAGGCATTATTGCTTTTAACCCTGGGTCTAATCCTCTTACCTCTAGGTGAAGCAACCAACCTGGTGGACAAGCTTCTGCTCAAGTTCTATCCTATACCCCTACCTCCTTAGTGCAGATTTCGACCAATATGTTTTGCATGATGAATTCACCTCTATTCTCCAAATTCACACCCGAAAGAGGTCAGTTTCATGCTTTTGGAAACCCCCAACTCAGATCCAATCCAGCTAGGGGCAATTTTTATAACCCCCAATAGAACATTCCTGCTGGAATGATGCCCAAACAACCTTATATGAATCAGCCTAGAGGAGGGACTTATAATCCTAGATAGGGCCATGGTGCTTACCAGAACCATGGATGGGCTGCAATTCCTCAAGCACAATATTTTTCGAGAGCTTAGGGCCAAATGCCACAACCCCGTCTCCCTTTTATGGCCACGCTTAATATTCCATACATGTCTAAGTTAATGAAAAAACCTGTGAGTCATGATTCTACATGGCCCCCTATCCCCACCAAGATTCCTTCGGACATCCCGAAGTTCGAAGGTAAGAATGGAGAGGATCCCGGTGATCACGTCACTACCTTTCACCTTTGGTGCACATCGAATTCCCTTAATGATGATTCTATTCGATTAAGATTATTTCAACACACCCTTATCGGAGTTGTTGTGAAATGGTATATTGAAATACCTAGGGGGGCATATGGGACTTTTATTTAGTTGGTTTTGGTCTTCCTTAACCACTTCCAATTTCCCATTTGTTATGATGATGGCCTAGAACTCTTGTCAAATTTTCACCAAGACACTGCCATTCATATCTCGTATCATATCTAGGAGTGGCATAGACATAGTAGGTTGATTAAGACCCCTATACCCTCGAATTTATTTTAGAATGGTTCCTTAAGTCTTTGCACGCTCCTATCTCGAAAGACATTTCTACTTCTGGGGTTACCATTGAGGAAGAAGCAATCTTTAGAACCCAGTAGTTAGACTTGATATATGCTCAGTCTGGGATGTTATACCACCTTCTTCTGGATGCACCGCTGTCAACTTAAGACCCTAGACCTCATGCCGATGGAATTGTAGGTACCTCCAATGTAAAATACGAAGACTCGATGACAATCCATATGAAAGAGTTGTCTCTAAACTAGTCTGTAGGAGGGCGATCTTCATCTGTGTCCTCCAACCCCACTCAATCGGTGGATGTACACTCTATTCAATCGTTAGCCAACCCAAATGGTAACCGACAACCAGGCGGGAATAAGAAGAAAGGATGTAATAATCGTAAGGGTGGGAAAAATTGTAATAAACCCAAGGACAATGGTAATAATCAGAAGACGAATAATAATGTTGGAGAGGGAAAATGAGAAAGACATAAGGTGAAGTTTCCCTTTAAGATTTTCACAGATGATCACCTTACCCATTTATGCCCCAAACTTGCAGAAGCTACGGGCTATTATCTCTACCCCCCGTCGTGTTGATGAATACATTCCCACATAACTATCACATGGCCTTGAGTTTCTCAAATGACAGAAATGCAGCTGGTGGGAGTCAAAACCCGTTGTTGCAAGACAACGACCATTTTTGTATCAATATGGTCGATGCGAGAGTTAATGTAGCCACTCAATATCGAGATTATATCTCTTCACAAGCTATCCTTGGTCTAGAATCTCCTCCTCCTCCTCTCGAGGCGACTTTACAGATTGAAAAAATAGAGCCACTGCCTCGTATTCTGAAAGGAGTACTCAAGTGCTTTACCCATAATCCAAATGCTAGAGCCACCCAAAACAACTCAATTATTGAGGATTTGGGTCAAACCCCTTGTGCAATGTCGACTTTGGAGGTACTCCAGACATGTCTTTCAGATAGGAATGCCTTACTATTTTCTTCAGGATCTCTAGAACCTAGTGGCTCAAAAGTTATCAAGTTTGACGTCACAGATGTGAAGCCTTGCTTGCCTTACCATGTGGATTTCCAAATCCACATGGAGTACTCAAAGTATACCATAAAACGTGCAGTTGTTGATGAAGGCACTGCCACCTATGTGATGTCCCTGATCTGTTGGAAAGCTCTTGGTTCTCCTACTCTTTCTAAATCATCGAACTTATTGACTTCTTTTGACGGTCATTCCTTCCACCCTCACGGTATTCTCCTTGCCTTTATGGTCCAGTTAGGTGGGAAGACGGTAGAGGTGGAGGTAGAGGTAGTTGATGTGCCTCTTTATTATAACTTGTTACTAGGACGCAATTGGACCTATGCGATGGTCATCATCGTATTGTCCGTCTTCCATACTCTTTTTTTTCCTCATGAAGGGAAGATCATTATGATCGACCAGTTATCCTTTGTGTACTCTAGTCCTAATGCATCTATTGGACTGTCGATCCCTGTGATCGAAAATTATCATCTGACAACTGAGAGTATTGGTGTAAGAATGTATTCTTCCCTTATGGTTACTTTCGTCTTCACGACACTGAGTCATCATGTTTATGCCATGTCCAATAGGCCCGTTTTGACCGGGAGGTCCATTCCTTTCCACACTTCCTATTTTATTGATCCATGGACCCTACCTTCCCCAACTTCATCTTGTGAAGGTCAGTTTCATGATGGAATGGCCATGCCACTATCGGTAGTAGAGATTGCGTATCAATTTGTTCTTGACTCTTTCGTTGATCCTGATCCTGTTACCTCACCAACGAACGAGGAGGATCCCATTCTTAGGCCTGTGTGGGCCACTTCATTGTCTTATTCACATGATTTCCTTGATGAGACTTTGCCTTCAAATGAAGCTATCATCGAAGCCATGAATGGTTCCGACAAACCTTGGGATGATATGAATCACCGCTCCTAGTTTCTCCCAGATCTTGAAATAATCGAACAAGATGATTTTCGATCTACTTTGAGTGAGATAGTTTGTCACACCGTAGTTCCACTTGATATGCACGACATTTATGCTGAAGGAAACATGGATATTATTTCTCCTACCTTCATGATTGATATCTCTCATACCCTTGGCAAGTTTGAAAACGCTAATATCGGTGCAGATTGTTCGCTAGAAGAAATCTTGATCTACACTGAACTCTTCAAGGAATTACGAGATGTATTTTCTTGGTAATATGAAGAGATGCCAGGAATCGACCCTCATATTGTCGAACAAGATATTAGAAATTATCTGGATGCTAAGCCTGTTCGGCAACGTCTTAGAGCTGTCAACCCTCGAAAGGCCCCTGCTATTAAGGAAGAGGTGGGGAAGATACTTAATGTTGGCTTCATCTACCCAGTTCCCTTGACTGAATGGATATCCAACCCATTTCCCATGGATAAGAAGCAAGGAACTATCGATGTATGTATGGATTTTCGTGACCTGAACAAGGCTTGTCCTAAAGAAAACTTCCTGACACCTTTCATCGATCAGATTCTCGAAGAGTGTGCAGGAAGTGAAGTATTTTATTCTATGGATGGATTTTTAGGATATAACCAAATTCAAATCAAACCTAAGGATCACCACAAGAATAATTTTATTTGTCCTTGGGGTACTTTCGCATACTGGAAAATTCCTTTCGGCCTTAAAAACATCGGAGTAACCTTTCAACGTGCCATGACTTTTGCTTTTCACAATCTTAAGCATATAGTCGAAACTTACCTTGATGATCTTGTTGCTCACTCTCGCAGGAGAGCGGATCATGTTATGCACCTTCGGCTTGTTTTTGAAAGATATTGTTACTATAGAATCTGGTTGAACCCTAACAAGTGCATATTTTGCGTTAAGTCTGGTCATCTTTTGGGTTTTTTAGTTTCTGAGACCGGGATCATGGTAGATCCTTTAAAGATTGAGGTAATACTTCAATTGCCTCCCCTGCGCATGATTAGACAACTTCAAGGTTTGCAAGGTTAAGATAACTTTCTTCATCGATTTATAGTGAATTATGCCAATATCACTGAAGGTTTCATGTGTCTTTTGAAGAGGGATGCCCCTTTTATCTGGGATGAGCAAGCCTAGTAGTCCCTTGATGCTTTGAAGAAAGCCTTGGTATTGGTGCCTTTGTTGAAGCCTTCTGACTACAGTAGAGATTACTTGCTTTATATCGCCGCATCTGAGGAGACGATTGGTATGGTTCTGGTTCAGGAGGATGATGAGCTCTGTGAGCACATCATCCACTATCTTAGTTGAAACTTAGTTGGTCTTGAGCTTAATTATTCTCACGTTGAAAAGCTACATTTGGTTTCCATGCACTTAGTCCAACATTTGAATCATTATATATTACTTTGCAAGACTACTGTGATTTATGATGTCAATCCATTTCAATACATCCTTACCAGGAATATCATAGGGGGAAAATATAATAAATGGGTTGTCATTTTATAAGAGTTTGATCTCGATTTTGCTTCTACAAAATCCAAGAAATCACTAGTCTTCATGGAGTTAATATCTGACTTTCCATGATTAGATGAGGACATTATCCATGTTTTTTCGTTTGCGGACAAATACATTTTTCTTGTCTCGTTGTTTGACCCCTGGTATCGAGACATATTGTTCTCTATCTCCAAACTTTGAAGTTCCCTCAGCATCTCTCATGATATGACCGATGGCGTGTAAGGTACCAAGCTAATAATTATACTATCGTTGGTGACACTTTGTATCTCTGAGGAATAGACAATATATTGCATCGTTGTTTAACTCATGGAGAAGATGAGTCAATCCTGGACGATTGCCATAGTGGGGCTTGTGGTGGTCATCTATCTAGGCTTGCGACAACCCAAAACATTTTGCGAGATGGTTATTTCTCGCCTACTACATTTAAAGATTGTATTGAAGCATTTAAGAAGTGCCACCCCTGCAATGTGGTCACTCAGAAAATGCACTCGCATCCAGCCCCTCTTCACCCAATCATTATCGTCGGTCCCTTCGCCAAGTGGGGGGTGGATTTCGTGGATTGCAACCCAAATTTGGCTGGGGGGAATCAACACATTATCATGCCCATCGACTATTTTACTAAGTGGGATGAGGCCATGCCTACAGTTAAATACAATGGGAATACTGTCACCTTCTTCATATTCAATCAAATTATCACCTGGTTTGGTATCCCAAGTGAGATTGTCATTGATCATGGAAGTCACTTTCAAAAAAAGATGATGAAAGAGATAGCATCTAAGTTGGGGTTTAAACATGGCCATTCTTATCCTTATTACCCCCATGCAAATGGACAAGTAGAGGCCATCAATAAGTCTCTCAAGACCATTTTTCAAAAAACTGTCAGCCAGAGTAAATCTGACTGGCACATCATGCTATATCCCATGCTCTGGGCATACTGAACCTCGATCAAGACTACCACCAATTTTTCCCCTTTCCAGTTAGTACACAGTGTGGAGTCAATACTACCTATTGAATGTGAAATCTCTTCTCTTAAGTTGGTAGTCTCACTCCTGCCTGACACTTCCGATCTTGAATGACGCCTTGTACACCTAGAGAGTCTTGACGAGCAGCGTCGAGACGCCTCTACAACTATCGAGGAAAACAAAAGACATGTCAAGGTTCAGTATGATAATTCTATATGTCCTTAGTTGTATGTTGAGGGTAACTTGGTCCTCTTGTGTGATTAATCCAAAGAACCACTGGGGGCAGGAAAGTTTAAACCCATGTGGCATGGTCCTTATATCATGTGACGTGTTCTAGAAAAAGGAGCCTATGATTTAGAATAGTATGAAGGGAATATGTTGGATGAGCCCAGAAATGGGCTCTACTTGAAAAGATATTATGCTTGAACCCCAAGCTTAGGTAGAGCTCTTTGTATACTAATGTAATTTAGTGCATATATATTTTTCCTTTCTTTTCATCTTCTGGTTGCTTATCGAGTTTTCACTTGGTTGATAGATGTCAATGGAGTCTTCGGTCTACCTAGGATTAGCAGACGGAGCCATTCGTCATACACATAACTTGGCTTCCACCGCTTGGTTGGTTTACTCACCCGAGACTCTACTAGTATCATTAGGTGGTGTATGCCTAGGGCCATCCATGAATAATGTGGCCAAATATAGCGTCATTATAGAACTTTTACGTGATGCTATCTCACATGGTATTCACTTGTTAGAGGTTCGCCTGGATTCCCAATTAGTAGTATGTCAGTTGAACGATAGTTATCATGTGCGTGATCCTACTTTACTCTGACGATTCCTACGAGTACATCTTTTAGAACGATAGTTTGATTTTATTACTTATTATTATATTCCTAGGAGTTATAATCATGTATCCAATGCTTATGCTAATTTAATTTTAAATTAGTATTTATCACACAAATAAATCAAAGAAAACCATATCATCAATGTACACATTGTAAAATATAAGTAAAGTTGAAAATTCCTCTTTATATATTTCAAAAAATATGGGGTTTGTAGTACAAAATTGGGGCTAATACCTTGAATACATATGCAATTGGTACTACAATATCCATGACATTCATGCCTGTGGCGCCGGATGTGTTTCATGGTAAAAAAACTACGACGTTTGTGAGATGCCTAAAGAGTTGTACCCAAGCTCTAAGTACACCAAGCACCTGTCGATGCATGGTTTCAGGAAGATCCTCTACCTTAACCATGGGAATCCTCTGAGTCAAATGAGACAGGTTTCCCTGCATGTTTTGTAGGAATATCTTAGCTTCTCCTCCCACTGCCTCATCTCCCCGGTTCCTCTGTTGATGTTGAGGAAACCCTTCTGGCTGTCGCAGACCCACGTCTACGTTTCACAAGTATTTATTCAATACTTAAGCACCATCCGAAATATTTTTGTTCTATTATACAAAAATACAAAAAAATGAAATATGTAAAAAAATTCAACATACCTATGTCACCATAGACAGTCCCTGGCGGGAGTGGCATGTCCGAATCCCCTCTGAAGTCAATCCCTGCATAGGGATAGTCATATAGGGTGATGACCTGTCGCTTCCACCAGAATAAGAAATCCTTGTTGTAGGGTTTCAGAACCCTACCTCCCCCTGCTGCCTCATTACCTTGGTCCAATGTTCCATGGTTGGATTGCGAGGTCCTCTAGGAAGAATCTCGACTCTAGGTCCCAAACTTGGAACTTGCTCGAAAAAGAAACTACATAAGATAGAGGCAAACCCAAAATTCTTCTTACTCCCATGTTTGCACTCTATCAACTCGCTCTTCATATTTTTTAGTAGTGAGGTACACCAGTCATATATTGTGGGTCTCATACACTGCACTACATAGAACATGAGATGCCTTGATGCCTAATGCAACGAGGTTGAACCTATGATCCTGGTCAATACAAGGACTATAATCTTCAGGCTGAGATTGTTTATTTCCTGGATAGGGAGTTGACTCATGACCTTCAGGGTCCCTGCTACACAGTGGGTGTCGATGTACTCCTTTATTTTCATTCCACTCCCTTCTCCCCGTGATCTCAGGTTTATAGCCTCTCCCCAGCATGTAATTCAGTCAAAAAGTAGATAACCTCTACTTCAATCCTCAATGGTTGCCCATCAAGGTTGAAGCTTTCACTCTCAGGGTCCTAGTAACCCACAAGCATCTCGAGCAACCTCACCCGGTCCCTCATTCCTTTGAGTGCCCAAAATTTATATAAGCCACATCTATTTAAGGTCAGTTGGGCCCCTGGATCTCGATCCATAGCAGCATCGACCTCCTCGTGCTCTCTTTCTCTCTATTCAAGAACCATTCTTCCAAGGAAAAATCAAAATTTGAGTTAGAATCCTTCAAATTCATTGTTTGCATGCCTATATGTGAGCTTCTTCAATTACAGTTGTGTATAAGTATTGGTATACATGCTCTATAGTTTTCATAGGCGCGTATAACCCATCGTATATGCGACCCGGTTGAATACAAATTGGGTACACCGAATTTTACATTTTGCACCCTCAATTACTAAAACTTTAGAACCTAATTAAAATTTTAATCCACTGGAAATGAAGAGGAAGGGAAGTTGAATTACCTGGTCCAGACGATTGTTGATTTCATTGTTTGATGCTCCCATAATCACCGTTTGAATATCGAAGGTATTTTGGTCCAATTTGCACTATTTGGGTAAAAAATCAAAATGGTATAGTAATTTTTGGTTTTGTTACTATTTATAAACTATTTTTACCCACTTTCTATAGTTTTAAGCCATTTTTTCACCTAATGGACTAATACGAAGGTGGATGGAGTTGGTTTTTGCAGTTTTAACCATGGATTCTTGTTGGCATAGGGGTAGACCTAGGGTTCAACGCTTCAACAATGCAACAACAAAACCCTAACTATCGGCCCTTTTGGCAACACCTGGGAAGTAGATGAAGTCTCACCCGAGGTAGAGGCAAGGGGGGTTACAGGACTCAAGTTTCTACAACCAAGCTGGGACACATATTTGTGATTACAACACTTAACAGAGCACTTAGCCAATGATATGCATTAGTTCATGAGTCTCATTCACATCGCAGATCAAACCCTAAGTACAGAAAAACATAGTAACAATAAAGATCATGCTCTTACAATCACTTAACACCTAGAATTATCTCATATCTAGCATTCTTTCATATTTAAGCACTAAGAAGCAACATTAGATCCATTTATCATACATTATAACAACAACACTAATCAGATACGCAGATAAATAACATTGCACAAAGCATATCAAGACACATGATATACGTGGTTCACCCTAGTGTGGGGCTATGTCCACTAACTTCTTCTTCTTATTTATTAGTCCTCAATCTTCTTACACTCTTCTGCTCCTGTGCACAAATCCACAGAGCCAACTTCGCACTAGACAGGTGATCTGCACACAATGCACTAGATCCACCTTCCCAAAATCAAGTCAAGGCACCAGGCCAACTTCTCACTAGCATAGAGCCTTACTAACATATCATGCACATAGCCAATCAACCAATCTCTTACATTGATTGCACTAAGTTTCTACTACTTTCTACATTACATTCTTTCCTATATATATTTTTACAAAAAGGCCTAAACATGGGTAAACCCATGGGCCGACATCCCATAACCTGTTACATAAACCCTAAAACCATTTGTTGGGTCCACAAGCCCGCAAAATGAGTGATATCCCATGATCTCCACTCTGCCTGGGCGTTCCATCTTCTACCAGCCTGTCAAAGTCCCAAAAGTGGTCAAACATGACCAATGTTTCCTCAAAAATTGGTCAAGGGCCAACAACCCCCCAACACTCATCTATGACTCGTCCCAAGTCACTCAGATCCGGGAAACACACCTTCAAAGGCATCGGTCTTAGCTCGAGTTGTCTCGACTTGCTGCTTCACCAAAGCCTCCTGCTCAGCGAACTCTTGAATGACTATCTCTGTAACAAGCCCTTCCAGGCACCATTCCATTGTCGCAACCATTTGATCCAGCTGTGGGACTTGTCTTTCAATCTCTTCAAAAAGCGTACAAGCTTTGTCCTGCATCGGTTGTAGCCTCTGTGTAATCTCCATGAATTTTCTCTAGATGGAAGTAATTTGATATTGGACTACCCAATGTTCCTATGATATTTTCATCCTCTCGACTGCAGTAAGAAGCTTCATCTATGCTTTCACGGTGGATGATTATTGCTTCACCTCCTAGAGTTGTGCTTCCAGTTTCCTCAGCTCTGGATCTTCTGTAAGGCACTCATAGGTCTGCACACTTCGATCACTTAGTGGCTTACACTCTAAGGCAAGTGCCCTGATTCTTTCTATTATTTTCTTGGCAGCTTCTTCCCTCTGATCGCACACTTCTTGCAGAGTGCTCGGTACTGCTTGGAGCTCTAACTCCATTATCCATGCTTGAAGTTTCTTAATGGTTTCGACGAGCTTCCCTACTTACATCTTGGTTGAATCTCGTTCTTCCTGTTCCAAGCCTGGCATAGAGCGAAGTGTTGTAGTCACTGTCTCTTTGACCACAATATTCTCTGCGAGCAGCTGGCCTTTTTCTTTCTGCATCTTCACATTGACCTCCTCGTACATCGCCCGAACTTCATCTTTCTCTTTCTATGCAACTCAAAGTTTCTCTAAGGCCTCCTCCTTTTCTTTCTTCAAGGCTTCTGTAGCCTGTTCTTTTTCTTCTTGGACTCGCTAAAGTTGAGCCTCTGTTGCATTTACTAATATTTGTAATTGGGCGGGCTCTTCCCCCAATTCCGCAATTTCTGATGAAGAAGGCACAGTACGTACTGCATGGCTTGAATGGATGGCTTGTTGTATGTCTTTCAACTCATTTTCTATTATTTCGTACAATGTTTCCTTCTTATCTCCATGTCCTTGTAAGATATCCTCTAAAGCATCTTCCATGGCTGCGATGATGAGATTGACATCGTCCACTGTGAGCACATTCTTTGACTGAGGCTTATTAGCGCGGGTCTTCTTTCTTGCTGAGGGTTTCTATGGAGAAAACTTCCTTTTATTTGATGTTTCAACCTCTGTAAGGGGATCCTTCGACAGTGTAACTTCACCTTTGTCTTGCTTTTCTCCTTCATCCCCTCCTTCTTATTGGTTCACTTCATCTCCTCCTCCTCCTGTGGGTGAGTCAGGCCTACTTTCCTCTGAGGCGTTGTCCTCCTCATGAGTTTCTGTGTACTATACTTCCTCCTTTTTCTTATTTTTCTTCGCACTAGTCTGTCCATCATGTTCGAACCAGGTGACCAAGGGACTTCTGATGTTGTTAGGGTCGGAGAGTTTTGCATCTTCCACCATTATAAGGAACTCTTCTAGCCATTCTTTGGTGATCTCTTCCATGTCTTCATCGGTCAAATTACAGGAGGACTGCAACTCCTCCTTACTTTCATCCCTATGCGTAGTGATGTAGATAAAGTGTCGATCTGCATGGAACTTCGCCAAGGTCTGTACTGGTGCAATGTGTTCGGTGTCATTCGTGGGAATGCCTTAATATCATGCTTCAGCTGCTTGTAGTAGGCATGGAAGACAACATTTAGTTTCCACTTCTTCGACATGTCATTTGTATACCACAAGGTGGAGCACCTTGTAGCCAATGGCTCTGATGGCTCAAATTCTAGAAATGTCGCTCCTTCCGTCATCTGCCAAGTGACAAATGCGATCAGTATAAGTAACCAACTGAGATGAAATTCATAGCCCTGATCCTATGCTTCGCGACAGTCCTTTTCGATCTCGTTGATGAGGTAGCTCACCTAGTTCATTTGCATTCCTTCTATACACTTCCCTGTGAGGTCCACTATGAATCTAGTGACTTGCGTAGGATAGTTCTTTCTAACGATCTTGCCAGATATAAGCTGACAAGCCATGCACACTGCGCCATCCTAGATGGAGGCTACCTTGTAGCCTCACATTCCCTTTCCTACATTGCCATAGTATTCCTTATATTTTTTGTGTCTTCCTGTAGCTTAGATTTCTTCCTATTGAGATTCTTGGCCTTCTTTCCAGTGATCTGAACTTCTCTAACAATTTTTGGAATCCTCTTTTCGTTCTTGTTATTATCTTCTCTTAGTAAGTGACTTCACATTGCTGATGTGACATTACATATTTTGCGGTTAAGTCCCTTATTTTTCTATTTCCAAGGTGGCTATACTTATTTCTTGCATGGACAGGTTCTTTAAGCCTTTCTGAGTTCTTTCAACTTCAATAGCTAATTAGTTGGCCCTCTGTTGCTTCGAATTATCCTCTTGTTATTTTATTAATCGTGCTATTTTTCTGGTTATGAAGTCCCTTAGTTATTTCTTTTTCTTTTCTATAGCTTCCTCCTTTGCTTTCCTTCTGATATGATCCTTCTAAATCTAGGTCTTTCCTGATAAAAGTGGAAAAGGGGCATTGCTCTCAATAAATTTAATGACTTCAAATTCTTCTTCAGTCGAAGTTCTATGAGCAATCATAGGTATATTAGTAACTCTTCCACTTAATGTTATCATCTTTCCTTTAAACAAGCCTATCCTTCTGAATGAAGGTATCATAGCAGGCTTTCCCAAAATTTCCCAAGTTCTTTCTGGCATAATATTCACATGTTTTTCTTCATCTAGTACACAATCTATGTCGAAGTCTTTTATTCTTTTAATTATGCATTGTTTTTCTTTCAATATTTTTGACGCACTAACATCCTTGTGGTCATCCATTACTTATTTTAACTGTACTAACATAGTCTGAGCTTTATATGATTCTTTCTCTTTCTGGTTCTCTAACAGATCCTTAGTTTCTTGAACTTCTTCATAGTTTTCTTGTCTCATGTTCATCTTTTCAACTTTAGCAATAATTCTGTGACAATGCTCAACCTCATGACCAATATCTTTACAACAATGAAAAATAGCACATGTACCAAGGAAATCCTTAGCAAGATGTCTTGGTCTTCTGCAATTATAACATAGTGTCAATCCTCTCCTTCTTTTAAACGACACCTAGGCTCTCCTGTACTGCACACTGGGATCACAGTGTTGGACCTGGAATCTGCAAAAATTATTTCTAGGTTCCTGCATCCACTTATCAATCCAAAAATTCTTTCTATGCATAGGAATAACATATCTTTCTCTATTTCTATCAAATTTATTCAGATCAACTCTTTCTTCTAACTGTGCCCTAGTTTTCAGACTATGAAAAAATCTATCAAACATACCTAGATTCATACTTTCGAAATAGAAATTTTCACTTATCCTACCTTTACCAGAGCACAAAGATTTAAGATCTTACCTCTTTTCTTCAGATCAGGTTTCTTTCTTATTATAGAGCTTTGCAAGCAAGTAGAATACTATGCACTAGAACAACAGATCTACGCACAGAGCTTTCTCTTTTCTTTAGTTCCCAACAATCACAGTTTCAGGTCCCAACAACATAACCATTTGTTAGCATAGGGGTAGACCCAGGGTTCAACTCTTCAACATTGCACCAACAAAACCCTAACTACCATCCCTTTCGGAAACACTTGCGAATCAGATGAAGTCTCACTCGAGGTAAAGGCGGGGGGGTTGCAAGACTCAAGTGTCTACAACCAAGCTAGGACACAGATCTGTGATTACAACACTTAACATAGCACTTAGACAACGATATGCATCAATTCATGAGTCTCATTCACATCACAGATCAAACCCTAAGTACAAAACAACGCAGTAAAAATAAAGATCAATCTCTTACAATCACTTAGAACCTAGCATTATCTCATATCTAGCATTCATTCATCTTTAATAACTAAGAAGAAATATCAGATCCATTCATCATACATTATAACAACAACACTAAGCAGATAAACACATAAATAACATCACACAAAGCACATCAAGACACAGGATATACGTGGTTCACCCCGGTGTGGGGCTATGTCCACCAACTTCTTCTTCTTATTTATTATTCCTCAATATTCTTACACTCTTATTCTCCTCTGCACAAAGCCACAAAGCCATCTTCACACTAGATAGGTGATCTGCACACAACACACTAGATCCACCTTCCCAAAATCAAGTCAAGGCACCGATCCAACTCCTCACTAGCACAGATCCTTACTAACATATCATGCACATAGCCAATCAACCAATCTATTACATTGCTTGCACTAAGCTTCCACTACTTTCTACATTACATTCCTTCCTATATATACTCTTACAAAAAGGCCTAAACATGGGTAAACACATGGGCCGACATCCCATAACCCGTTACATAAACCCTAAAACCCTTTGTTGGGTCGACAAGCCCGCAAAATGAGTGAGATCCCACGATCTCCACTCCAATTGGGTGCTCGATCTTTGACCAACCTGTCAAAGTCCCAAAAGTGGTCAAACATGACCAATAAGTGGTCAAACACAACCAATGTTTCCTCAAAACTTGGTCGAGGGCCAACAATTATTACAGATTTCAATGTTATGTTGGTCGTTCGTAACCATGGGTAGGTATTTTCATTACCCATCATATAGAATAGATATCCATTCAATTATACATTTTCACATTATCCTATAAGTGTCACTTTTTATGCCTTAGGTACGATCCCATTTGTTGTGACACAGAACTTTCCATCTGTTATAAGTCGTGTCGTTATCAAGTGGTAGAGACTTACCTAACATGGGTGCCCTAGTTAGATCCCTTACTGCATTTGGTTCCCATGCAGAGATTTTTCCATAGGACTGGGAGTCCCTCATAGCTAGTACATGACTTGATGTTGAGCCTCATTTCTCAATCATAAGCATGATTCCTTATACTCCGAGGACTCCCAACCGAGTTTAATTAAGCTCTTTTCCAACTTGTCTTCAAAAAGGGAAAAGTTTTCCAAGTGATTTGTCCCTTTCACACTCGTTAAATTGGACTTGAAAGGTTGTGAGTCTTAGTTAAGTTATTTTCCAACTCTTTATCAAAAAATGAAAAGATTTTCGAGTGAAATTGTCTCTTTCACACTTGTAAATAGGATTTGAAAAGACATCTATTTGGCACAAGTTTATCCCTTTTTCACACCAAGTAGACTAAAAGTCATAAAAAGGGACATTTTTTGGCGTTAAGTTGTGATTGCATCTCATGCCCTTGCTTGTAGTATTGATCCTATAGCCATTTTTCTCTTTGCGTTATAAACCATTTGCCTCAATAGTTTTTGCATCCTCAACCAAGAAGAGCCTTGTTTATATCCTTCACAATTTGACACCCTATACCTAGGAGGGAACATTCCCCCAAGTTTCCATCTCCTGCATGCATTTCCCTGTATTGAGCATAGGTAAGTTCCACTGCTGGAACTAGTTTTGCTTACTTATGACACTCGTTTCCTCCTCTGTATCATAGAATTCATTTGTTTATGAAAAAACAAAAAAAATACGAGTGAGAAGGGAGTATTATCTTGTATTGGCAGCAGTCATGTCGCCTTTGAATATAGCACAAAGTTATTGAGTCCATTTGTCATCATAAGTTTGGGTTTAGCATGGCCTTAGGAAGATGAGCTCGTTACAAAGTCTTCTCTATTGATTGGTTACTCTTCCAGTCCCTATAGATAATTTTATTGATGCCTTCTAGATCTTATGGTTTCAACATTGAGTCTATACTACCAGAGTCTTCCATATGTCTCATGCTCTTGTTCAAAGAAAGTATATCAACCTGTGTTGGCCACTCCTCATAACTCTTCACTTTGCATGTCGGCCATACCCTTAGTTTGTCTCAGAATCACATGATATTGTAGTCCTATCGTGCACCCTAGCCCTACTTTCATCATTGGTAGGTAACCTTGAACCCATCAATCGACATTTCATCATTGGTCATTTATCCGGTGGTTTCCATTTTGTTCGACGATAAGACATCTATTCACACATTGGGATTTGTGCAGTGTCCTGGATGCCATTAGCCTTATTGGTGGTTTCCTCGCCTTTGTCAATAGTTTTCATCATTGAACTCTATTCAGAGGGTCTTTTCATGTACCACTTGCACCTGGCACACATGAAAGACGCACAGGGTCATTGGTTCCTGAACATGTTCTTCATCCGATTTCCACCAAATCATGAAGCTCCTTATTTGTACCTCATGATGACTGATGAGAGATGCCTTAATGCTCTCCTTTCAGCGATTCTCCTTCCATAGACTTCAGCTCATTTATTCTGGATATGGGACCTAGAGTCTTATGAGTACCTTGAGGCTTGCAATCATTAGTGGCAGGCTCTCTTTCCATCGACATTTGGGAATACATCAATTTTTCCTGATCGATGGATTCTTCAAGTGTTTGAAACCGGATCCTATATTCACACTTGTAAGAATGTAGTTGGTGCCTTGCCACCTACTTTCATTATCGGTAGGCTATCTCACGTTTGTTAATGATATAAATCAATGACCAGTAATCAAATGATGTCTCGTTGTGTTCGACCTCAACTCCTTTATTCACATGACGTAGACTTGCACCTTTGGTGGATTGTGTAGAAGACTTGAAGACATCACTATGTGGCCACAAATTTCCTAAGTTGTTGCTTCCTTTTCATTGGACCAGTACCTATTTGACTTCAGCGATAATGGGAGATCAGATTGTATTCCATTGTATACATATATCTTCAAATTGGTTTTGAGACCAGTTCTACTGGGCCTTGTTCATGACTATGAAAACTATTGGCATGTCACCGCATTTTTATTTTCCTATTCATGGACAAGGACACTTGTTTGGTATATTTTCACATGGATCTGCAATGTAATTCTATTGGTAGCCATGTATGCAAATTCAGTGCAGAATGTAATGAGCAACTAGTTCATCTAGTTGGTTCTCTATCACTCCACTTCTGGGTTATTTATAATGTATTTCATTCATCGCAGATACTCCTCTGACCTCACACATTAGGGGGCATATGTTATAGCAAGATTTTCCTCACCCTATGAAATCTTGCCCAGAAGGCCTTTTTCCATTTCCCTATGCAGACTTATCTTCCCTGTTTATAAAATCCATAGCTAAAAACAAATATTTTTCCACATGTATGCATCTTGCACACCATACAAAATGCGTATACATAGGTTGCTCCACTATAGCTCGCATACATCGGTATTTGTGACAAAAAATGAAAATTAATGTCAGGTTTCCATGTCATGACAAGAGATCTATGATCCTTGGCCTTCCATATACTGGAAACGTTCTGACTCAGCCCTTCAGTTCCATTTTCAAGGCTATAAATGGGCCAATTCCGAGCTATGAAAGGGGGAGAAAGAATTCAACTTTGAGAGCAAAGTTACTCTGGAGGAATTATTTACTTCATATTGAGTCTGCATCCCTTTTTCCTTTAAGTCTGAACACAATGTTCAACCCCCAAGCTCTTTCCTTATTGATTGAGAACCTCATTGTTTCTCTCTTATGAGATTTCCTTTGGTGGAGGATTGAAGTGGTGGAGGCTCAGATGGAAGGAACTTAGTTTCTCGATTTTGAACCGTGCCGACACGAAAGTCTGTAACATTTTCACTTTTACTGATCATATATTAATAGAAATACTCTTTTCCTATCCAATTGATATCTTGCAAATATATTGAATTATTATTTCATGGGTGTATTTGTCTTGTTTATTAATGGATTATGCCATTGAATGTGCTAACATTATATAATATCACCATATGCTTTCTTTGCTTGGTTGTTGAGAACTATTTGTAGGTATATTTATTTGGTTCAAGTGATCAATGGTGGACTTCATCGAACATCTAGACGAGGTAGGCCTTTTATCTTGTCTTGCTATCATATTTGTTTATATAACATACTTGAGAAGAGAGTTGATTTCTGCAGTCATTTCTGTCTGTTGTGGTTTACCCTAGTCATAGAGATATTTTCCTCATAACATCTTTGAGCATTTGTTTGGTTTGAAAAGGGCGGTTTGATGCACATGTTTGGGTGGTTTGATTATTATATGTGGCTTACTTGGCATGATTCTTGTGACTTATGGACTCTTGGAGGGTGTATCTATATGTATTTGTAGGAACTTTACCAGTGAACATGTATTCATGAGGATATGACTTGTTTGGACGTTCATGAGGTATTTAGATCCCAATGATGGATGTAGAGACCCCATGTCTGGGGCAATCTTGTGATCACCAGTTTCACAGTGAAAAAATGGGGTTGTTTCCTTTGGAGGCACTCTGGCATGCTCCAAGAGATCATTTCCCATCCTCCCACACTTAGATGCTAGCCTTTGGAGGCTTGGACTTCACCCTCATATCCCATGATGTCACCTAGGGATAGGATTTTATGGATGGATGATGTGGGAAATTGATCTGAAAATGATCTTTAATAGACTTGGTTGAGTTTTAAGCATGTGTTCAATTATTATTTAGGAATTAAGGAAAGAAGAAGAACTTAATGAAATAATATTTAAGCCATAATAAATAATGGAGATCATAAAGTAAGCATAAATAATAGCAAATCACAACATCAAGGTTGATAACAGAGTTCAGAAAGATTGCCTACGTATCTGGGCCTTTGTCTCAGTGGGGAAGGCTTTCTTATTTCTCTTCAATTATTCAAACGTAAATCAGAAATGTATCAAAATGAATACAAACTAGTCTTTATGAGTTCTTCTTGACCTCAAGAATCCAACACAACTGACATCACTGAAAAAGGTTGAGCATATCTCTCGGAATTGGCCTCCAAAGTTCGCTTCCTCAATGGCCTACCTGCATAAAAATGGCTACAAGCTTCACAAACTCATCATCATTCTGCTAATATGAACCTCTTGGTCTATCAAAAACCTATGATTTATATACAATTTGAGTTGGGGTTCTCCTCTCAACTCCCCCCCAATATCTAGCCTCAAATCAGGCTCCAGATCCCCCCAAAATGGGAAAAATCCTCCAAAATCAGCACAAAAACTCTTAAAAATCCATATAATATAGTTTAAACCCACATTTGGAAAACATTGGGGGAGCTAGCCCCTCTACGTTGGCTCCTGGTCATATCGGGCACTGGCATATGGCCTAGGGATGAGTGTTGGCATGCTTTCCCCTAAAATTTCAGTGCTAGGTCACATGGCTCAATGCATCCAAGCCTTAAACTCTCCACGCACCCCACCTTCTGGTCTTGGCTCCTGGTCTATAGCCCCCTGAAAATGCCAAAAATAAGTGACAAGTATCATCTCTCATGCTGCCATGTTTCCCTACTAACGTCAACATGATGTCATGCTGACTTCACCTGTCGTATTGTTGACATCAGCAGTACAACCTATTGTCTTTGACCAGTTGACTTTTTGCATGTTTGGGAAATTGATCAGAATGTGATAACTTTCGCATATGGTGTCCATTTTTGGAAAAAATAATATGGCTAGAATTGGCATGATGAGCCCGATGCAATGGCATTGGTTTCATCTGATTCCAAGAAATTTGAATTTTAGTCCTTCCTGGATCCATTTTGGATCATGCCTCCCCACTAAGACCTTTTGGTCCTCCAAAAGGGTATTAACCAGTCATGAAGTGTGGGATAGGCCACCCCACTTGTCCTTTGTCTTTAAAATATGTCCTGTGTGCATGTCACATCATAATCAATTACAAAACAACCATGACAACTGAGAGCATATTGTTAGCCACTTGAACTTGTTCACATCTTACTAAAGCCACTACAATCCATGTGGAAAAAATTAGCAGCATTAACATCATAAATATGACTGAAAATGAACTAATATGTTTTATTTTCTTGCATGAAATTAGCTTATCTTGAAGAAAAGTATTATTGAATTTCCATTCTATAACCATCTCATGTTCATGCTTAAGATCAAATTCTTTACTTGGCACAATTATAAGTGTGCTTCTTGCATAAGCTGCCTTCTTTAATTGTTCCATTTTTTGAAGAGATTGTTTTTCTTTTATGTGATGAGCATGTACAACATATTTATTTCCTTCTTTATTTAAGTGATATTGATTCTATTTCCTATAGAAGATTGATTTGCGATCATACAAATAATGGTTTCCTAAGACCATTCCACATTCATTTAGTGGAACCACATCACACATTACCTCATCCACAAACTTTGATGAAATTGCAAAATTTAAAGTGCATTGCTTTGTTATGTGCAATTTATTTTTGTTTCTTATCCATTTAAGTGAGTAAGGTTTATGATGTAGCTTAGTTGTCAATCCCAATTGTTTAACCACTTCCTCGGAAATTAGGTTATATTGAGATCCACTATCTATCAGTGTATCAATCTTAGTATGTTTCATTATCACCCTTATATGAAAACATTTACTTCTAGAATCATATCCATCACCAATTTTATCTGCCAAACCAACTGTCATGATTTTAATCTCATCACCTGAATCATATCCCAAGTCTGTTGGTCATGTTGTCATTGCAACTGTTTGCCTCCCTTTCCTCTCTTTGAACCATGTCAGTCTCTTCTATGGGTGCAATTTCAAGCAATGGTCATCATCATGCCCTTCTTTCTTGCAATGCTTGCAATAGAGCTTCTCTTCCTTCCTTGTCACTGAATTTTCTTTCTTTCCATTCCCCTTTCATTCGTCTTCTTTACTTGAAGACGATTCCCTTGATACACCAAATCCTGTTTTCCCTACTTCAATATATGTTTCTTGGACATAAACCTTTTCAATATTAGTAGGTACAAACACAAATACAATGTTACGAATATGTGCATGTAAACCTCCTATATACTTCATAAGAGTTTCTTGTGTATGTAATTGAATATTTAACATTAATGCCATCTTACGAAATTCATTCGTGTATTATTGCATTGTTTGTCCTTTTCTTAGTTTAAGACTTTTCCATTCAATTAAATCCTTTTTCCTTATAACCCAAAGGATAAAATTTATTTCTAATTGCAAAAACAAAATCTTGCCATGATGAAAATACATTACCAACTTGTTGAATACCATGTTTCAACTTACTCTACCACCAGATGAGTGTTGTGCCTACAAGACGAAGCGATGCCAAGTTGATTTGGGTTGCCTCATATTTATTTTGTTACACACTGCAATAAACTTCCATCTGTTTGATGCGGTTATCAAGTCTCTCAGTATTGACTTCACCATCATACATGGGAAATTCAAATTTCACATCAAGCTTAAGTAATGGCATATCATGTTTATGGGAATTTTTTCTTGCAGTAGAATTTGCACTTGTACTTGAAGAAGAAGAAGATGATGGAGAAGAAGGAGGTTTAGGAGGATCCTCTCCTTCTTCATTTTTGTCTTTTTTTGAATATTCCCCCTGGAAAGTCCTCTTTCATTCCAAGTAATCCTCATATAATACCTTTACCATCTCAGACATGGTGAATAAAGTCTTTTGCAACTCTATCTCATTCTGAGACATTCCTTCTTGCAATGCCATCTTATCACTTTGAGAAGTCCTCTTTCTCAATCCAATCTCAAGATCTCCTTATACAAGTTTGCCTTCACCGTGAATTAGATTTTCTCTAGTAATCATGCAAACTCAAACAACCAACTGTCAACCTGCTCTGATACCACTTGATCTGAAAATGATCTTTAATAGGCTTGGTTGAGTTTTAAGCATGTGTTCAATTACCATTTAGGAATTAAGGAAAGAACAAGAACTTAATGAAAGAATATTGTAGCCATCATAAAGAATGAAGATAAAAAGTTAAGCATAAAGAACATCAAACCATAATATCAAGGTTGATAATGGATTTTAGCAAGATTGCCTACGTCTCTGGACCTTTGTCTCAGTGGGGAAGGTTTTCTTATTTATATTCAATGATTCAAAAATGAATAAAAAATGTATCAAAAGGATTACAAACTAGTTTTTATTTTTTCTGCTCGACCTCAAGAATCCAACATAATTGACAAAACTGAAAAAGGTTGAGTGTCGCTCCCGGAGTTGACCTCCAAAGTTCGCTTCCTCAATGGCTTCCCTGCATAAAATGGCTTCAAACTTCAAAAACTCATCATCATTCTTCTAATATGAACCTCTCGGTATGTCAAAAACCTTTTATTTATATAGGATTTGATTTGGGTTTCTCCTCCCAACTCCCCCCCAAGATCTGGCCTCAAATCGAGCTCCAAATGCCCCTAAAATGGGCAAAATCCTCCAAAATCAACATACAAAATCATAAAATTCTATATAATATAATTTAAACCCAAATTTGGAAAACAAATGGGTGTGCTAACCCCTCTACGCTAGCTCCTAGTCGATTAGGATGTTGTCATATGGCCTCAGGTTGAGTGCTAGCGCGCTAGCCCCTAAACTTCCGGTGTTAGGTCACATAGCTCCATGTGTCCGAGCCTTAAACTCTCCATGTGCCCCACCTTTCGATCTTGGCTCCTGGTCTATAGCCCCCTGAAAATGAAAAAAATGAGTGACATGTGTCACCTCCTCATGCTGCCACATGTCCCTACTGATGTCATACTAACGTCACCTATCGTACTGCTGATGTCAGTAGTACGACTTGTTGACTTTGACCAGTTGACTTTTTTGCCTGTTTCAAAAATCAATCAGAACACAATAACTTTCGCATACGATGTCCATTTTTGGAAAAACATATATGGTTAGAATTGACATGACGAGACCGATCCATTGACGTTGGTTTCGTTCGATTCCTATAACTTTTATTTTTAGGCCTTCCTGGATCCATTTTGGATCAAAGATGATTGATGAGGATTTTGGCATATGTGGGTATGGTATGTGGCCTTTGGATTCCTAGCATCGCAATTTCCTAGCTCAACGTCCCTCATTGAGAGACTAACATCACCCTAGAAAAGATGACATCACCCATTTTAGGGTTATTCTTTGTAAAAATTAAATTTATTGTAATTTTAATGAGCAAATTAAGAAGTAGGCTCAATTTTGTGAAAAGACACAACTTTTGGGTCAATGAGGCTAGGATTTCCCATATAAGTATGGCTAGCCTCAAATCATTTTTCATCATAACTCTTCCTCACAAGAGGACTTGAGGTCTGAAAGTTTCTCCCTATTGGGGTACTTGGCTAAAATTACTAGTGCACACCTTCTTGGAGAAGATTCTTGTGATGTCTTTTGGCTATTTTGGTGGTGGAAAGTCTTCAATTAGGATTTTTATTGGTTATTATTGGTGAAGTAAGTAAAACATATGCAATTTTGTTTATGTAATAAATTCTTTTGATGATTTTACTTGTTTCATATTGAAGATTATGAAATTACTTGCTTAAAACCCTAGGATAGAAACATCAAGTGTTTATTTCTCTCTCTAGTCTTTCTAGTACTTGTTAAATTGTCAAGGATATCTTGTCTAGTATACGCTTCTATATCCCTAAAGTGCTAGCACTTTAGTAGCCTTATTCTATTTTCTAGTTGTAGTAATATATTTCAATAGTCCAAGGAGAGAAGGATTCGCTAGGGCCTAAAAGTGCTTATTCTCTAGTGTAATTCATCTTTGAGACTTGAATTCTTGAGGCCTTGAAGTGCCAAAACCTCTAGCATTTATCTCTTTATCCTTTGATGACTATTATCATTTGTTTCTCCAAGTTAATTTGATGCTATAATTGACTCCATAAGACCAAAAGGTATTGATTTCTACTTTTTCTTGTTAAAGAAATTGATCAAAACAACTCTTACACTCTTTTCTTCAAATCTTTCACTAACTAGTTCTAACCCTAACTCAACTAAATTGACTAATTGTGTTGTTTCTATTACAAACACATTTCTACAACCATCTTAACCCTTGTAATTTGTTTCATACACTCGACTAACATTGAATTAACACACTCAAAAATTTATCTAGGAAAGTGGTAATTGATCTATGGAATAAATGCTAAGTTTTCATTGTACTTTCTTGCTATTCTGAGTAGTGTTTCTTGTGGTTGTTAAAAAATATTAATTTCTTTTGTAAACTAATAATTTTCTGCATTTTTACTTCAACCACTACTTATTTACATTATATATATATATATATTGTTCTTGTTCCAAGAAGGTACACCAATTACTCTTCTTTGCCTCAATTTGTCAGACATAGACATTCTTGACTTAGGTGACCAGTGAAAGGGGGGTATATATTAACCATATCCTTAGCTTACCCAACCCTTTAGGTCACCGAGGATTTCTCCCTTGGGTTAGACCTTCATCCATCCCTAAAAGTGGGGATTTCTCATTGAGGTGACAGTGGTGGGATATCTTGTTGTTACTCCAATTTCACCTACTTGCCTTGGGATTTGGACAAGTACAAAGTGTGCGATAACATGGCTGATTGATGCAACCTCTTAGTATAAGTAGAAGCTGGGGATTATCCTTAGGGAGTTAACCATTTTTGTTAAGAAAATTTTATTATTGGAGAAATTAAACATCCTTGAGATGTATTTGTGTTTTTGAGATAGTATGATAATGAAGAATTTACACTTTTAGGTTTGATTCCATTAGTAGTTTTTAAGATTCCATGTAGAATCATTGAGTAGGGCCCACTCAAGGATGCACTTGGGACCTATGTACTTTTATTTCATTTCCGTTGCTTTAATATTTGTCTAGTTCATTTTACTCATAGGGTATGTTGTGCATGGCTTATGTATTTCTTGTAGCAACATTTCTTGGTTTCATTTCCTTCATTTCCAATATTGTTTAATCCATTCTACTTACATCATATGTTGAGCATGAATTTTCACATTTCCAATGGTAACATTTCATTTCTTGTAGAGAGATTTCATTTCTTGTAGAAACACTCTATTACTTGTAGCATAATTTACAACACACCATTATAGGTAGTTTTATGATCTTTTTGCATCATCAAGAGAACTATGTTAGCCATGGATTACTTCAGCTTTATTTCAGAAGGAATTGGTTTATTTTTTATTCTTTATTTTAGCCCTTGCGATATAATAATGTATTGTAGGATTTGCTTTGTTTTCATTAGAATAGCTTAGTTAATTGCAACTCTATCTTTCAATAAGTTTATTTCTCTGTTTTGGATCAACAACATAAATCAACTCATCTATAATTGTAGCTTTGTATTTTTCATCTTGTAGTCTTTCACCTTGAATTTTCTTACTGATAGGATAAGAATGGATTGGTAAGTGGGTTATATGATCCCTTTAATTATGTTTTGTAGCATTCCTTTCAAGTAGTTTGTAACTTTCTCTTTAGTTGAATTTCTACTTTCCTTTCTTCCCCTTGCTCAAGTGACCTTGGTATTCCTTTGATGGATGTGGTTTTCCTTTGTAGATAGATGCATGTACGAAGTTTTCACTTATAGTGAAAATCAATATCAAGTTTGTATGAACCTTGGGTTGACATTTAAAGTTGTGAGCTAGGGAGTGCAACATTGTTGTTTCCGTTCTTTGGTCAATCACCACTTTTTGGCATCATTACCAGGGAGGTCCTAGAAACTACATACATTTTATAATTCTTATTGTAAAAAAAAAAATGAACTTTAGACTACATGCATTTCATCATGGAAAAGAGAAAAAATATGTTAGATTACATCTTTGTTTGTTTTTCAATATTTTTAGAATGCATGCCTCAACCTAGAAATAAATTTGGAAAATTATTACCAAAATCCCCCACTACTAAAACCAGACCTATAAATAAAGAAAAACAACAAGTTGATTGTGAGGCAGCCATCCAAGAGGGAAAAACACTTTTGTGGACTTCTAAGAGGAGTAAGCAAGAATTTTTTCAAATCTCTCAAAAGAATAAGGATTCCCATCTCACCACACAATGGTTGATGATGGAGACCAATCTGAAGTCTTTGAATTTCCCATTTGGGAAACCAATGAGAAACCAAAATGAAGAAAATTAATCATTTTTCTCTTCCTCACTTCCATGGACTTACTACAAAATACCCTAATCCTTTTCTATTTAAGTTTACAATTGTTTGTAGGACTTATTACTACACATCAAATGATAAAAATCTCAAGCTCTTTCCCTCTACACTAAAGGAATCAGACTTGAGATGGTTCATGAGCCTAGAAGGAAATAACATCTATAGCTAGGAACAAATGAAGCAAACTTTCATTGACAAGTACATGGACTCCTGTAAAGCAAGGGAAATAAGAGATAATATATTTTGAATAATCCAAGGAGTGATTGAATCCTTGGGAGACTATGAATACAAGTTTCAACTCATATACAAGAGAGATCACAATTGTACATTAGATGAAAACTCACTAAAACTTGTTTTACTTAGAGGAATAAGAGAAGAATTAATGGAGATCTTGACTCTCCTTCCAAATGGAGACATCTTCCAACTATATTATGAGGACATCCAACAAATATTCAAGAATTACTCTAGATACAAAAGGAAGAAGTGTAGAAATGGTGAGAGTATGGTAACACAATCATCTAAGCCTACAAATATTACTAATAATGAAATAGGAGGATAATTATAAGATATGAAAAATAATATTTTTCACTCATTGGCCATGCATATAGATACATTTCATATTAGGAAGAAGCAAGAAGAGGAAAAAAGGGTCTTGGCCATTTTTTGTCCTAAATGCACAAATAAGCATCCGAGGAATGAATTCCCACTCAATAATGTAGAGGTTTTTGCAACTTGTGAAGACCCACATTCAACTAAAAAACCTTATTTTCCAGGTATAATTTTTTTATTATCAAGGGGCTAAAGATAATGTGTAACGATTATGATATATCAACCAAAGCAGAACAAGGGTGCCTAGACCCTTTCAACCAGGTATCCCCTACACTTATCCTCACTAATTTGGTGGATATAACTCACAAATTCATTCTCAAACTTGGTACCAACCTAATCCACCTAATTGGCCTATGGAAAACTAGTGACATTATCCAAATCAACCTTTCAATCCTTCTTATCAACCCTTCTAATCCCAATATCCAATGAAAAACCCTTAGTGGACTAATCATCCATAAGGATGGAGGCCTCCAAACCATTAACAAAAAGCATTTCTTCCACCTCCACCTCAACAAGTCCATGCTTCAATAAGTGTTGTTCCAAAACCTCCAAAACAACCATAGTTACCTACCTAACCAGCCCCTAATCCAAATAATAGGTAGGTCCAACCCATGTATAAAAATGAGGTGGCATACCAAGTTTACTCTATGGACCTGCAAGATATCGACCTTAGATCAAGGAAGGTTCTAAAGGCCCATCCTCTCACTGCCAAACCTATAGGAGACACATGTTTTGAAGAAGAGGAGACCTCACCATAATAGTAACCTATCCCTCAACTAGTGCCACCATATTATGAAAGGATAGACACCAAGAATATCTACACATATGCAGAAAATGACCTCTTAGGAGAACTTAAGAATTTGTGTGTCAAAATACCTCTCCTCCAGGCCATTAAGAATGTTCCTATTTATAAAAATTTCATCAAAGAGGAATGCCTTAGGAAACCTATAAGGAAGAAAAATGACTCTCCTACAGTCAATGTGATAGGCCAACTAGCAACCCTTATGCCATGAAGAGTGTTTGTCCCTAAGTATTTGGATCCAAACATCCTTGTAGTAGATGTTTACATCAACAAAATACTCATAAAAACACTTTGATAGACTTAGGGGAAGCCATTAATGTCATGAAAAATTATACCATGGTTAAATTAATACTTCAAGGATTTTTAATACATACACCTACAATACTCCAATTAGCATACATATCAACCATGAATCCTGAGGGAGTATCATAATATGTAATGGTATCTACCAATTCATGGGAATATCCAACTGACTTCATAGTCCTTCAAACCAGTTCCAAATTGAATGGATACTCTCTCATCCTATGAATACCATGTCTAGATACAATAGATGCATACATCAACTATAGGGAAGGAAATATGACCACTACCAATCTCCAATATAAAAAACAACTTGTCCTCTACCCCCTTTCCAAGCCATTAACTGATGAAGACATTTCTACGTGGGTCAAAGAAAAAGAATAATATACTTTAGAACTCTATTTATCCTCTCCTAACCATTGAAACAACCTTATACAAGCCAAACCCGGATGAAGACACCTTCATATCCAACTTTATACAAAACATGTACCCCATTGTTGTAAAATTTGATGGTTTTGATGGACAAGAACAACCACAACAACTGAAAAATTCTATTGATTTAAAAGAGGGTTCATGGAAAAAATTACTCACTACTGAGATTAAAAAAAATAAATCAAAATAGTGGTAATTTTCCCTTCTAAAAATCTAAAAATCAACAATAGTTTGACTGATGAACAAGATAAAACTTGTTGGTTATCCTTAGAAATCATACTACATCTTTTGCATGGGATTACAAGGACATGAAAGGAATTCATATAGACATTGTTAATCATCATATCTACATCAGGGATGAATATATACCCATTAGGAAACCTCAAAGGAGATTGAAACCTACTTTAAAAGACATTATCAAAGATGAACTATAAAAACTCTTGGATGTAGGAATCAGTTATCCTATTTCTGATAGGGACTGAGTCTCACCCTTGGTTATTGTGCCAAAAAATAATGGAATTGAAGAGTATATGTGGACTATAGAGAAATCAACAAAGTCACTAGGAAGGACCATTTTCCCTTCCTTTCATTGAACAAGTAATAAATGTCTTAGTAGGAAAAAAGTACTTCTCATTCTTAGATGGGTTCAGTGGGTGCAATTAGATTCAAATCAGCCCCGAGGACCAATATAAAACTAACTTCACTTGTTATTGGGGCACATTTTCCTACAATGTCCTTCCCTTTTACCTTTGTAATGCTCTTACAAACTTTCAAAGGGTTGTATTAATCATATTTTCATATCTCATCCATGACACTATAGAAATCTACATGGATGAATTCACACCTTATGGAAATTCCTTTCAACAAGCCTTGAACAACCTTGAGAAAGTACTAAAGAGGTGTGAAGAAATGAACTTGTCACTCATCCATGAGAAATATGATATCCTTATGAGTGAGGGTGTTTTCTTAGGTCTCCATATATATTCTAGGGGGAATGAAGTAGACCAAAACAAAGTGAATATCATTAAGTACTTTCCTACACCTCAATAGAAAAAATATGTAAGGAGTTTCCTTGGACATGTAGGATAATATAGGAGGCTCAATGTTGGCCCTTGACCAAGTTTTGAGGATCCTTGGTCATGTTTGACCTACCTTTGGGACTTTGACAGGATGTCGAAGGCGGAGCACAAGTCGAAGTGGATATTGCGGGATCTCGGCCCCTTTTTAGGGATTTTTGGGTTTTTGGCTTATGTAACAGGTATGGGGATGTCGGCCCATGGGTTTACCCATGTTTAGTCCCTTTTTGTAATGTATAAATAGAAGTCTAGGTGATGTAAGAAAAGGATAAGGGCTTTTGATACTGTGTTAAGTGCTAGGTACATATTGTAAATGTTTTGTGCATGCTACGTTGAGAACTTGCAGAGCTAAGTGCAAGTGACTATGTAAAGGCTTTGTGTTGTGACCTAGCTTGGGGAAGGAGGATATAGAGAAGTGTGCGCAGATATTGTGTCCTATGCAAAGTAGGAATTTTAGTCTCTGTACATGTATCTGATTGACCAAAGATAATAGAAGAGAAGAAGAGTTGGTGGACGTATCCCCAGGCTGGGGGTGAACCACGTATATGTTGTGTTATGGTTTCTTTGTGCATTGTGACTGTTTATTGTTCATATGATTAATGCAGTAATGTATGTTTAGATGCATTTGATATAGTATCTTAGTGCTTAGTAATGTGAATGAATGTTAGATATGATATGTTCCCTTATTCTAAGTGCATCTATATGTTAGATTTGGTTGAATGTTGCTTTGCTCTGTAATTAGGGTTTTCTCTGCGAAGTGAATACTGTGAAATATAACTTCTAAGTGCTTTGTTAAGGTGTTGTAATCACATATCGGTGTCCCAGCTAAGGTTGCGGACATCTGATTCCTGCAACCACCCCTGGCTCTACCTAGAGTGAGACTTCATTTTCTTCGCAGGTGTTACCAAAATGGTCGGTAGTTAGGGTTTTGTTGGTGCGTTGTTGTAGCGTTGAACCCTGGGTTTTCCCTTGTGCCAACAAATGGTTCCATTTTCAGGACATGAACCTCTGATTGTTGGGAACTGAAGAAAAGAAAGATTTGTGCATAGATCTTTTGCTTTAGTGAATAGTAGTCTACTTGACTTGTGAAGCTCTATGCTAAGAAGAAAAGTCAGATATGAAGAAAAGAGGTAATATCTTAAAGCTTTGTGATTTGTTAAAGGTAAGAACAGTGAAAAGTTTTGATTGAAAAAGGTAAGATAAGTGGAAATTGTTGTTTCAAAAGTATGGATCTAGGTATGTCTGATAAATTTTGTCCTAGCTTGAAAAGTAGGGCACATCTAGATGAAAGAAGGTTTGATATGAGTATATCTGATAGAAATAATGAAAGATATGTTATTCCTATGCATAGAAAGAATGTTTGGACTAACAAATGGATGCAGGATCCTAGAAAGAATTTTTTGCAGGTTAGCTACTATGATCCTAGTGCGTAGTACAGGAAGGGTTGGGGATAATTTAAAAGAAAAAGAGGACTAACCCTTTGTTATAGTTGCAGATGAGCAGGCTATCTTGCTAAGGATTTCCCTGGTAGAATACTTACTTGTCATTGTTGTAAATCTATAGACCATGAAGTTTTGGATTGCCCTAGAATGATTACTAAGGTTGAAAGAATGAATATGAGACAAGAGAACCCTAAGGTCGATCAAGAAATTGAGACCATGACAGAACCCCAGAAAGAATCAGAGGATGTATTGCTACAAATGAAAGAAACCTTAAATGATCACAAAAATATCAACTTATCAGAGATCTTCAAAGAAAAAGAATGCATAGAAACAAGAATAGGAGACTTCAACATTGATTGTGTTCTGGATGAGGAAACACAAGTGAATATCATGACATAAAGAACGTGAGAAATTTTGGGAAAGCCTGTTATGATTCCTTCATTAGGAGGAATATGATTATTTAGAGGAAAGATGATAACCCTATGTGGAAGACTCACCCAGATATCTATGTGTGCACATGAGAATTCGACAGAGGAAGATTTTGAGGTTGTTAAATTTATGGAGAACAATGCCCCATTTTCTATATTACGAGGAAAAAATTGGATTGAGAAAGATCAGGCCAGAAGAAAAGAAGAGGAAGTCTTAGAACAAAAGAAGCAATAATTAAAATATTTCATGACTAGAAATATTTGATGTCAAAGTTGAAAGAACACAAGAAGACTCACCGAAGGATGGAGCACCTACCCCAGACAAAGAAGAAGTATTACTCTCTAACCCTATGAAAGGATCTCAACAACATTAAGTTACTATGCCAAAAGGAAATAAGAATCAGAATGGAAAGTGAAGTACTGAGACAAAGATCATAGGGAAGAAGGCTAGAAAGCTCAGTAAGAAGAGGGCAAAGTTACAGAATGTTCCAGAGGGGACTTCGCAGAAGGAAGGTTTGCAAAACTGGGACTTCGTCGGGATATCAAAACAACGCAACATGGCACTTCACCATGGTGGAGAAATATAATCGTTGTAGGCCTTATGACCGTTAGACCAACGCTCCTGAATGGTTAGAACAACAATTATGACCAAAAATTTCACCATCAAACCATTGGGACCGCGTCGTAACGAACATAACTTCATTGATGAAGTCTTCTCGCCCATTGGAGAGATCTGTTACCTTGTTGTCTACTTATTTCGTCGATTGTTACACCAAAAAAACTTTTGTGAATTGTATCCTATCTAAATCATTTCTACCGCGTTGTGTTTATTAAGATCGACACATGTTCTATTGCTTTGAGCACTCATTCATCCACCCAATTTATCCGATCTAAGCATGGATGTCGGACGAGCTCAGTGCCATAGAGAAATTCATCGAAGAAGTTCTAATCGACCTTATGGATGAGAAGGTGATGTCCGTCGGAGCTCAATATTTATCGACGAGAGGAGTGCAAGCCTCCCTATCGACTGCTCGCAGATCTGGACCATCCTGACCTGTAGCAGAGAAAAGAACCAAGCATCGAGATGACTTGGAAAACATGAAGTTAATCCCGACTATCCTGCCTGACTACATCGCACCTTTGGCTGGTGCGGTGATCCGTGACAGTGTCCCAAGAGACTTTGATTACACCATGGTTACTGCGTACCTCTCGAAGGGGATCGTGTAGTTCGAATGCAATAGGATAAGATCGCGACATTAAAATTTAGCAACTTCAACCTAGGGGACTGCAAGAACTACAACATGCTCGCTCCTTACAAGTGTTTGGCCAGGATGAAGGGGAAGAAATTAAAAATCATCCCCCAGCCATGGACTATGAACCTCGCACAGTCCACCCTATTGAATGTGATGAAGATTCCACACTTTGGAAGGCACTAAGAGGTTAACGCATGTGTTAAGCTCCTGCTATCATGTTACCATGGCGACTATCTATGGATAGACTGACACATCACAATCGATTTGACACTGATCCATAGGATCAACGGATTGAGCATGAAGGGACCTGACCCACATGAATTCTACCCAGAGAAGGCTACAGATCACGCATTGGCACAGAGGATCAAAGACACATATGGCAATGTAGAAAAGGAGACGCAAGGCTACAAGGTATCTTCCATCCAGAATGGCGCAGTGCACTTGGCTTGCCAGCTAATCACAAGAAATATCGTGAGAAAGAACATACCTACATAGGTCATAGGATTCGTTGTTGACCTCGTCGAGAAATGTGTAGAAGGACTCCAGATGAACTAGGCGAAGTACCTAGTCAACCAGTTGTAATTGGATTGTTGCAAAGCTTAGGATCAGGGCTATGAGTTCCACTTTAGCTGGATCCTGATCCTCATAGAGTTTACTACTTGGGAGATGTCAAAAGGTGCGACCTTCCCAGACATTAAGCCGTTCGAGTTGTTCACTGCAACGTTCACCACGCTCTGGTACTTGAGCGATATGGAAAAATAGTGGAATTCAAATGCAGTATTCCACATGTACTATCTCTAGTTGAAGAGGGATATCAAGGTTGTCCCTTGCATGATGTCGAACACCCTGCACTGGTTTATACCTCTCATGAATTTATGCACAAATCGACAGTTCATTTATATCACTGCGTGCACAGACGAGCATAAAGAATAGCTTCAATCATACTATAAGCTCACAGAGGAGGACCTCGACGAGATAACTAAGGAATGGTCAATAGACCTCCTTATCCTTTTTGACCTTGTAGAAATTTCTGATCCTGAACTAATTGGCAGCTGGGAGGCCACTCACAAAGAATACGACACACCTGGAACCAGTAGAAGGAAGAAGACCGAAGAAGTACAAAACTTGAGCAGTGCATCAGATGAAGCTGCTTTAGTATCACCTGGACAAGGAGCTGATGACGAAATAGATAAAGAAGATACCAATGGAAAAGAAGATCAGGAGAAGCAAGGAAAATTAACACTACCTAGGGATCCTATTGATGAGGCTGATCCCTCGAAGAAAATAAAGGTTTCCCCCATGAAACCTACCTCACGAAATAAGTCAAGAGTGAGAAAAACCACGATGTGAGTTATTCTCACGGTCGATGAATTCAACTTCACCATTGTAGCTGTAGAAGATGCCTTGGAGGATGTCTTGCATAAGCATGAATCGAATCAGGAGGAGATGTATGACATAATCGAGGTTGAACTCAGAGGGGTACAATAGGACCTTCAATCCAAATGCTCAGTATACATTGTTCCCCCACCATCAGAAGAACCAGAGTTGGGAGATGAGCCTACCCAAATCTGTAGACTAGCTGATGCGACCGAAGCCCAACTTCGTCGCACATAGGAAGAAACATAACAGGCCACAGAGGCCCTAAAGAAAGTGCAAAAAGTAGTCATAGAGAAATGTCAGTTGCGTAGCAAGAGAAGGTTGCTCTCCAAATAAATTTTGAAGAGGATAAAGCACAAATCCAACAAGAGAAAGAGAATTTTCTCACAGAGAAGATCAGAGTCAAAGAAGGAGTCAGAAAATCACTTCGCTCTGTGATATGCTTAGAGAAAAAAGCAGAAGAACCAATAGAGCATAAAGTAGCGTAGCTTGCAGATGCTATCCAACAAATTCAATAGAGAATCATAGATCTGGAGCTACAAACAGTGCCCGACACTCTGCAGGATGTGCGATATCAAAGAGAAGCAACTGCTCGAAGCGTCGTTGAGAGAATCAAGGTCCTCTCCATGGAATGTAAACAACTAATTGATCACAGTGCCTAGACTTATGAGTGACTCATTAAGGATCCTGAATTGAGGGCACTGGATTCACAGCTCCAGGAGACAAAGTAGCAAGAAGAAATAGTACAGGCATAGTTGAAGCCCCTGTCAACAGTTGAGAGGATGAAGTGATCCCAAGAACAGTGCACTTCTCAATAGTAGGTCCACACCATTCAGAGAAAAGTCATGGAAGTGACTCAAAGGCTCCAACCAATCTAGGATGAGGCTTGCCAACTATTCACAGAGATTGAAGGCCGAGGAGGAGAACTGGAACAAGTCATCACTGCAGCTGAATAGTGCTTAGAGGGACCTGTCAACGAAGAAGTTATCCAAGAGTTCGTCGAGCAGGAGGCCTTGTCACAACAACAAGTCGAAGCAGCTCGAGCCAAGATAAAGGTTTTTGAAGCAGAGCTACCCAGATCAAAGTGACTCAGGATGAGTCATAGGTGAGTGTTGGGGGCTTGTTGTCCCTTGATCAAGTTTTGAGGATCCTTGGTCATGTTTGAACTACTTTTGGGACTTTGACAGGCTGTTGAAGGCGGAGCACAAGTTGAAGAGGAGATCATGGGATCTCAACCCCTTTTTAGGGATTTTTGGATTTTTGGCTTATGTAACGAGTATGGGGATGTCGACCCATGGGTTTACCCATGTTTAGGCCCTTTTTGTAATGTATAAATAGAAGTCTAGGCAATGTAAGAAGAGGAGAAGGGTTTTTGATACCGTCCTAAGTGTTAGGTACAGATTGTAAATTCTTCATGCATGCTATGTTGAGAACTTGTAGAGCTAAGTGAAAGTGACTGTAACAGACTATGTAAAGGCTTTGTGTTGTGACCTAGCTCGGGGAAGGAGGATCTAGTGAAGTGTGCGCAGATCTCCTGTCCTATGTGGAGTAGGATTTTGAGGCTCTGTGCATGTAGTTGATTGACCGAAGATAATAGAAGAGAAGAAGAGTTGTTGGACGTAGCCCCAGGCTAGGGGTGAACCACATATATGATGTGTTATGGTTGCATTGTGCATTGTGACTGTTTATTGCTCATATGATTAATGTAGTGATGTATGTTTAGATGCATTTGATACAGTAGATTAGTTCTTAGTAATGTGAATGAATGTTAGTTCTGATCTATTCCCTTATGTTATGTGTGTCTATATGTTAGATCTGGTTGAATGTTGCGCTGCTCTATAATTAGGGTTTCTCTGTGAAGTGAACACTGTGAACTATAACTGGTAAGTGTTTTGTTAAGGTGTTGTAATCACAGATCGGTGTCCCAGCTAAGGTTGCAGACATATGAGTCCTGCAACCACCCCTGCATCTACCTTGGGTGAGACTTCATCTGCTTCACAGGTGTTACCGAAAGGGCTGGTAGTTAGGGTTTTTTTGGTGTGTTATTGTAGCGTTGAACCTTGGGTCTACCCCTGTGCCAACACTCATAAAATATTTCAACAAACTAGCCTCTCCTTTTCACTTTGCTATCCCAAGACAGTGAATTATTCTAGACAACAACATTTGAAATGGAATTTGAATCTATTAAAGAAAAACTCACAACAAGCCTTATTTCGAAAATCCCTAGGTGGGACATCCTTTTCCACATTCATACTAATAAGATAAAATTTCATTTGTAATTTACTTTGTCAACAAAAAATGGTCTGGCGGAGAGCTGAAATATACAGTCACAGAGAAAGAATTTCTTGCAATAGTTATGACATTAATAAATTTAGGCACTATGTCACTGGATATCCAATATTTATGCATACATATCATGTTTCCATTAGGTATTTTATTAACAAACTTGACATCAATGGTAGGATTATTAAATCGATTTTATTATTGCAATAATTTGATCTCATCATACTTGACAAGATTGGAAAACATAATGTTGTTGCATATTTTTTATCAAGACTAACCAATACTATATATGATGAGGTGGTATATGACAACTTTCCATATGAAAATATCTTTTCAATCTTATTGTAAGCCCCCTGGTTTGCTGACATATCCAACTATTTAGCAACATGAAGGTTTTCCCAACATTTATCCTATAGGGAATGATGCAAAATCATCAGGAAAAGTGCCACCTACACTTGGATTAGGGTCTACTTGTTCAAGATTGGACCTGATCAAATATTGAGAAGATTTGTGAGACAAGATGAAGTACATGACATTCTACATGAATTCCATGATGAGCCCTGTGGAGGTCACTATGCAAAAAACAGGATAACTTAAAAGATCTTGCAAGATGAATATTATTGGCTTATCCTCCATAAGGATGCTCAACAATATGTCTCCCACTATGATGAATTTCAAAAAATGGGAAAACCTACCAATAGAGATGGTATGCCTTTGTAGCCTCAAATTTGATTAGAACCTTTTGACCAATATGGCCTAGATTTTGTACAACTTGGTAATATCATTAACAATTCTAGTTGCTAGGAAGTGTGTATAGAGAAACCATCAATGAAAGTTATAGATTACTTGCACCTAGAGAAATAAGGATAAAAAATAAGACCACACAAATCATCATGAACAAGTTGCAAAGGGGTCGAGGTGCGCCAAGAGTCACATTTTTAAAAACTGTCTCGATGATGTTTGTCGAGAACACAACCAACACAAACACCATTTCTTTAATAAACGATAAGAAGACCAATAATCATATGTTGGTTACATAGTTGTTGCAATGAGTAATAGTTTAGATGACCATACCACTCATGCCAAAGTTTTCTCAAGTCATCGCTATGAGCAACAAAAACTAATGGAAAAGATGATGACCCAAATTTGTCAAGTTTGTAGAACTTGGTTATATCATCAACAATTCTAGTTGTTAGGACATGCTTATGATATTTTAAATCCTTGATTACAACTAGGTGAGGTGAAAAATCTACCATTTTACCTTCACCTGAATGTGTGATATGATACATCGATAGAAGGTTCAGGAAATAATTGGAACACATATTACATCATTGAAATGACCATTATCTACCTGAACTATTCCATACCCTACAACACTAAGATATCTATAATAACCAACAAACATTTGTTTGGTGTTACATTCATTAATGTTAGAAAACCAGGATCGTGGAGCAATAAAATAAAAAAAATGCGGAAATAAAACACAGAAGATACATAATACAATATAGACTCAGATATATGTGGTTCACCTAGTGTGGGCTACGCCCACCAAATAAATTTCCAGGTCCTTCCTTTTTATTATCCAACAAAATGAAGGGATACAACCTACATTACACCCGATGTAACTTCCTATTCTTTCTCTCACGGTCTCCTCTCTCATAATACAATATTCCCATAACTCACAGCCGCAATACAATTCCCTCATAAAAGAGGGTTTCCTTATAGGGAAAAAAAGCCCTAACATAATGTCTACCATCATATCTGGGACCTTATAATGAATGGTCTAGATTGACTATGAAATTACAATATTTGAATTGCATAAAACAAAAAAAAATTGTCCCCCTACCATGAATTGTATATCTTGCAGTTTATTTGAACTGCATATGAATTAGGAAGATAATCAGTCTCCACAACCAACAATATCCTACTTGGAGAATGATACACAACAACTCCATTGTTGTTGTACTTGTTGGACTATGATCCACCTTGGACCTGAAAATTTTCTCATCTTCACTTCCATGCTTGAAGGCAAATTGAAATTGAATAAGAACTCAGTTTCTCCCTAGTTACTACCATTGTTAACTTGTATGCATGATTTCAGATAGTATTTATCTTTTCCAACTTTAAATGTCCATCTTCCAAGATGGATCATATGAAATGGTACCTGAGTTTTATATGATTAGTCTTGTAATGGAAGGTTGATATCTTTGCAAGATGAATGCCACTCTCATTGTCACAATACAACCTGCTATTCTCCTACTTATTTCCCAATCCCTCCATAAACCTTTGTCATCAAATCATTTCTTTACTAGCCTCTGTAGCAACAACATACTTTGCTTCCATTGTTGAAAGTGCAACAACCTTTTGCAGTTTCGAAATCCAACTTAATGTTGTTCCACCTACAATAAAAACATACCTTGTGGTGCTCCTCCTATTATCTTTATCACCTTCCATATCCGAAACAACATACCCCTATAGAACAATGTATGAAACTCCAAAAAATAATGCATGAGTATCAATACCTCTCAAATACATGATAATCCACTTTACTTCCTTACATTGTTCTTTACCTGAATTTTTCATATACCTTTCCACAACTCCCATTGCATGTGCAATATATGGTCTTATGCACACCATAACATACATCAAGTTTCCAACTGTTGATGAATAATGGAACTTGGACATGCATTCTATCTGCTCCCATGTCTTGGGAAAAATTTCCTTGGTTAACTTGAAATGGATTGCAAAAGGTGTACTAACTGGTTTTTCATTCTACATTCTAAACCTCTCCAACACCTTCTCTATGTACTCATCTCGAGACAATGTCAATTTGTGATTTCCCCTATCTCTTGTTATTCACATACCAAATATTTTCTTTGCAGCACCCAAATCCTTCATCGAAAATGAATTAGCTAATTTATTCTTGAGCACATTTATATCCTTCTTGTTAGACCCTAAAACAAGCATGTCATCTACATACAATAGCAAGATAATATAGCTTCCATTTTTTAGCCTTTTAAAATAAACACAGTGATCAGAATGACATCTACTATAACTTTGTTCTGTCATAAACCTATCAAACTTAAAATACCACTGCCTTGGAGCTTTCTTTAGGCCATACAAACTCTTCTTCAACCTACATACCAAATTCTTCTTTCCTTTGACCTCATACCCCTATGGCTACTGCATATAAATCCCTTCATCGAAATCTCCATGGAGATTTTTTTTTTTATATCTAACTGTTCAAGATGAAAATATTTTATTTCCACAAGACTTAAAATAGTCCCAATTGAATTCATTTTAACAACAGGAGAAAATATTTCATCAAAATCTATACCTTTTTTTTGTGCAAACCCCTTTGCAACAAGTCTGGCTTTGTACTTCTTTTTGCCTCCTTCTTCTTCCTTCAACCTGTAAACCCATTTATTCTACAATGGTGTTTTTCCTATAGGTAACTGAACCAAGTCCAAAGTGTGTTTATTTACCAAGGAATCCATTTCCTTTTTCATGCCTTGCTCCCACTTCTTTTTAGTGTCTAACTGCATCGCCTCTTCATAAATTTCTGGTTCACCAGAATCAGTCAATAATAAATAATACAATGAAGGAGAGTATCGTTCAGGGGGTCTACTTAACCTGGTATATATTCTAAGAACACTTGCAGGAGTTTGAGGTACCTACTGCTCCTGTTGTTGTACATTTTTATTTTCTGATACCTTTGGAATTTCATTTTCTTTGATTTCATCAAGCACCATGTATTCTAGTTTTTTTTTTTTCCTATTTCTTTCCTTGAAACTGATCTTTGTACATGAACTTCTCATTGAATATGACATCTCTACTCCTAATTATTTTGTGATTTTCATAATCCCATAAATGATAACCAAAATCATTAACATTGTATCCAATAAAGGTACACTTCTTAGATTTTGCTTCAAGCTTTGTCATATTTTCTTTATCAATATGGACAAATGATTCACAATCAAAAGTCTTCATAAATGAATAGTTTACCTATTTACATGTCCATGCCTCCTTTGGAACGCCACCATCCAAAGATATTGAAGTTACTTTTTTAATTAAGTAAACAATAATATCTACAACATCATCACAAAACTGTAAGGGAAACCCAACATGCAATCTCATACTCCTTGCACGTTCGATGATTTTCCTATTCATCCTTTATGACACACCATTTTCTTTTGGTGTTCCTGGAACTGTCTTCTCTCTATGAATCCCATGGTATGAACAATAATAATCAAACTCCTTGCTGCAATATTCACTTCCACTGTCTAATTTGAGACACTTCAACTTTTTTCCTGTCTCAGTCTCAACCAAATATTTCCATTTCTTAAAAGTGTCAAAAATACAATTTTTTTGTTGAATGCAATAAACCCAGGTTTTTCTAGTTGCATCATCAATAAAAGTAACATAATAATGAGATCCACCAAGATATGATACCTGATTTGGTCCCCATATATATGTTTGCACAAGCTCCAACTTTTCACTCTTCTTTTCTTTTCCAACTCTAAGAAATTTAACTCTTCCATTTTCCATAAACACAGTGCTCACATAAATCCAAATCAACTTGTTTAAGATCTGGGAAAAAATTCCTTTTGTGAAGTATCTGCATCCCCTTCTCACTCATGTGTCCAAGCCTATGATGCCACATTGTTGTATCCACTCTTGTAGAATATAAAGAGATAGAAGAGTTAGCATTAAGATTACTTGCAGCCATGACCAAGTCATTCGATATTTTTGGCAATGAGCACAAGACTATAAGAGCCCTAACCTCATCATAAAATTCCACTTTTACAAAACTTAGTTGATTAGTAACCTTATTAAATTCATTTAAATGATCAACAACAGAATCACCTTCTGACATATTCATATTAAATAATCAGTTCATTAGAAATACCTTATTAGAGGCCGATGGTTTTTCAAATATTTTAGCCAATGCCTTCATCAGATCCTTCATTGTCATTTATGTTGGTTGTGGAGCCTGATTATCTTCCTGATTAATAGGTCCTTGTTTTCAGCCGTGTTTATACCCCATGACATATTTACACCCCAGAAGTATATACACTCTTCCACGCGGGGGAGTGCAGAGGGGGGGGTACCCCCTTTGTGGGGTCTGGGGGCGCTATCCCCCCAGCTAGGGGGTCTAGGGGCAAGCGGGCCCCCAACGGGGGTTTGGGGGCGAAGCCCCTGAAGGAAAAATTGCCTTGTAAAAGTATATTGTAATTTCATTGTAAATCTGGACCGTTCATTATAAGGTTGCAGATCTAACGGTAGAAATTTTGTTAAGGTTTTTTGCCCTAGAAGGCAACCCTCTTTTATGAGGGAAATGTATTGTGGCTATGTTTTTTTTCTGGTGAATATTGTATTGTGAGAGAGGATACTGTGAGAGAAAGTAGAGGAAGTTACAGCGGGTTTTGATGTAGGTTGTATCCCTTCATTTGCTGGATAATAATAAAGGAAGGACCTGGCAATTTCTCTGGTGGGCATAGCCCACATTGGGTGAACCACGTAAATATGTGTCTCTCTTATATTGTGTATCTTCTGTGTTTTGTTTTCCGCATTTGTTTTATTTTATTGCTCCGCGGTCCTGTTTTTCTAACAACTGGTATCAGAGCGAAAGGTAACTCACAGGAAAAGAGGGTTCCTGGTTCGAGTGGGAGCAATGTCGGAAGATGGAAAGTTTAGGGTTGAGAAATTTAACGACCAAAACTACCAGTTATGGAAGATGAAGATGGAATATTATTTATATCAGAAGGATCTATTCCTACCATTGGGTGGAGTAGCAAAGAAGTCGACGGCCATGAAGGACGAAGAATGAGAGATTCTTGACAGAAAGACTCTAGGAACGATACGACTGAGCCTGACATCATCGGTGGCTTTCAATATTTCCAAAGAAAATACAACGAAGGGTTTGATGGACGCATTGGCCAAATTGTATAAAAAACCCTCGACGTCAAATAAGGTATTTCTAATGAAGAGATTATTTAATATGAAGATGCCAAAAGGTGGGTTTGTTGTAGATCATTTAAATGAATTCAATACGGTTACTAATCAACTAAGTTCTGTAAAAGTGGACTTTGATGATGAGGTCAGGGCTCTTCTAATCTTGTGCTCATTGCCAGAAAGCTGGAACAACTTGGTCATGGCAGTAAGTAACTCTGTTTTTGGTTCAAATACTTTAAAATTTGATGATGTTGTTGGTGTTATCCTTAGTGAGGAAATGCAATGGAAAAGCACTAGTGAGACATCAGGTAATGCGTTGAACATGGAGAACAGGGGAAGACAAAAGGATATAGGAAAGGGTTCAGGGAGCCACGGAAATTCTAGGAAGGGCAGATCCAAATCCAGACTTGGAAAGATAGAGTGCTGGAATTGTGGGAAGAAAGGACATCTGAAGAAAGACTGCAGAGCTCCAAAGAAACAAAGAGATGAATAGCAGGAGAGAAATCAGGAAGCAAATGTAACCGATGATGTGTTACAAGATGCTTTGATTCTTTCTGTAGATAATATTTATGAGTCTTGGGTAGTAGATTTAGAGGCTTCATTTCATGCCACACCCCATATGAAACATTTTCTAGATTATGTTCAAGGTGATTTTGGACAGGTTCATTTGGGTGATGATGCACCATGCAAAAGTGTTGGAATGGGAAATGTAAAAATAAAGCAATGCAATGGAAACCCATGGTTGTTGAAAGAGGTAAGACATGTTCCAGATTTAGGAAAAATTTAATTTCAATAGGGTAGTTGGCAAGTGAAGGTTTCATATCCATATTTACAAATAAGACGTGGAAGGTCATCAAAGGATCATTGATGATAGCAAAAGGAGAGAAGGTAAGTACATTGTATTTATGTACTGGTAATACTGACTCTTCTATATATTTAGCTTCTACAGGAGTGGATACATCACTATGGCATCATAGGTTGGGACACATGAGTGAGAAGGGTATGCATATCCTTCAAAAAATAAATTTGCTGCCAGATCTTAAACAAATTGATTTGGAATTCTGTGAGCATTGTGTTTATGGAAAACAAAAGAGCGTCAGATTTCTCAGAGTCGGAAAAGAAAAGAAGAATGAAAGGTTAGAGCTTGTGCATACAGATGCATGGGGACCAGCTCAGGTATCATCTCTTGGTGGCTCTCATTATTATGTTATTTTTATTGATGATGCAACTAGAAAAACTCGGGTTTATTGCATTCGACAAAAATCTGATGTTTTTGATATTTTTAAGAAATGGAAAGCTTTAGTTGAGAATGAGACGGGAAAATTTTTGAAGTGTCTCAGATCAGATAATGGAGGTGAATATTGCAGCAAGGAGTTTGATGATTATTGTTCATA
>SNQJ01S0006374.1:421077-434634 GCA_010110895.2 Picea sitchensis
TATAGGTATGCCCGCGTGATCAAACACAAGGCATCAACCCAAATCTCCTTACCAACAATATGATCGTGCCCTTTTTCGAATCGGGATTTCGGGTTTCATGATATCGCGATTCATGTTGTCGAGTTTCTTGTCTCTTCAACCTCCGAAACCTGAAATGCCAAATTGCCGAAATCTTTGGCCGCGTCCTCCTCCACAACTACGTCGCGTTTCGTGACTTTGGGAATTCTGGTGCAAAGGACCCCGATTCCTGGTGCAAAGGACCCCGATTCCTTGTCTTCGAAAACACTGAAATTCTGAATCCCGATACGTTCAGTAAAGGATGGCTCCCCAACAGTTATGAATGAGACTCTTTCACCAGTTCGGAGTTTCGGACTTCACGATTTCACGAATCCTGATGCAAGGCTTCTCGACTCTCTAACCTTCAAAACCCCGAAACGGTCAACAGAAATTGACACTACCTGGTAACGAGTATGCATCACCTATTTTCTCAGCTGTCATGTGTCTTTGTCATGGATTCCTACCACCTGTCACTCTTCCTAGTTTTCGGGACTTGAACAAGCCTTCGATTGTCGTTCCCTTACCACATCGAAATCCCGAATTTCGAAATGGTGCCTTCTACGGAATCAACGGCTAATAGCCTCCCTTTAGATTCGATGGCCCATGTTATTTCAGGCTTCCGAGTACCGAGAGTTAGAGACTCTTGACTCCAAACTACTGTCTTCTCGGGTTCCTGAACCCCGAAACACCGAAATGCCGAAACGCCACTTCACCAATACTTTACGTTTCACGACTTCGGGGTTTCTTATGTGAATTTCCCCGAATCCTTGTCAACAGGAATGCCGTAACCCCGATCCCCGAAATGCCGAAATTCCACTTCAAGGATATTCCTGGTTTCGCAACTTCAGGGTTTTCAATGCAAAGGCCCCTAGCTCCTTGTCATCAGGATTCCTGGTATTCTGAATCCCGAATTACTGAAATCCTGAAATTCCACACTTAACAATCCTTTTCGTTATCCGGGAGTTAGAGTGACCAAGGATTTTGGCTTACACTCTGGATTTACGAATTATGAATCCCTGAAATGATCTAATGCTCAAAACAGATCATGATCAACAGTCCACATTGATTCTTGATACCAAAGTGATGGGTTCACCCAACTTCTAACCACCTTGTAGCTTCACTGGATCCTACAGTCCTCGCAACTTCATGAGTTCTCCACAGAGAATTTCAACCATCCGATTCACTCCTCAATGAATCTCTGTGAAACGAACCAATGTTCTTTCGTCGGGACTTAACCTTCTGCGCACTGATTCAGCTCCCTGTCTTCCTTTGAATACTTCAAAGGCACTAACCCTCCTGATCTTTCTATTTCAACCTCAAGTCTCGAAAGGACTCCTTCACGCACTCTTTCAAATACTTCTGTGTATTTGATTATTCGACTCTGTGCACTCTCGGAAACAACAATCTTTCACTGTTCAACCTTAGTTGATAAATTCTAAGGCTTCAACTATCCTGTACATACCTTGCACGACTTCTGTGCTTCACCTGCACTTCTACATGAAATGAGAAAAATGGTATCTCTCTTGAGCTTTCTGAGAGAAAACTCAAACTTTTGTCAATGCACACCTTGCGGACGTTTCGTTGCACTCCTTGCAGGAACTCTCAGGATGAGAAACAATTGAAACTCATTCTTCTCCTCTTTCAGACTTCATATACTTAATATGAAATCACACATTCAACACAACATTGAAACAAATGCATAACAAAGAGAATAAAACAAATTTAAGCATATCATTCAGCATATGTAAACAACAAACATCATAACACCATGAAATCTGAGTCAAAGCTTCATATATTAACTGAATTGATCCTGTACATGGGTTCTTCTCTACATCTCTCTACTACAACTCTCTTCTTCTTCTTTATGCTAATGATACAATGATACAAGAGTGAGGGTGTCTATATCCATTTTCCCTCCTACACTTTAAACTGTCTAATCTCTTAATTCCAATCTACCTACTTTCACTAACAGACTTAAATGCCTATTACAATTTGACAGATGGGAGTAATCCCCCCAGATCTGTTCATATCTCCTAGGTATAAATGCAAAGTACGCCTTCTTCCTAACTATTACATTAATTCTTTTAAGTTCAAAATTCAAGACATTGTTCATAAAAACGTGCTCTTTTTCCATCTGCGTATCCATCTGCTTCTTTGGCTAGGCACGTGATTTTGTCTTTGTACAATGCTCCTGCATCATAACCCCTATTGGTACCCCTTCACGTAGTAGCACATTAGAAAACACCTTTATACGGATCGACTTAGATTTCATGAATCCTTCCATAGATAAATCGATCGGTAGCCTGACTTTTATAGTTCCACCGCGAACAAAACTCGAGAAGATACTCTCTAGTACCTAGGTAGTCGGGTAATATGGCTAAGGGCATAGTCTAGCCTCCTTAGTTGGTTCCCTGAGATAGTGGGCTGAGTATTACCGTTGGACCCTGCACATATATTAGAAACATATAACACATGGAAAACCCTTGTCTGTAGAAACCCTAAATATCCTACCCCTAGGGATGGAAACAAAAAATAGAACATACAAGATCTATTGTCACACAACTATGCCTTCTACATTATGGTTGCGAAATTACTATACATTCCTTCCTGTTAATCATTTGGGCATTTTTTCACTACAGTATTATTCAAGCCGAAGTATAACTCCATAGGAGTATAAAAATAAAAATAAATAAAAAAATTATAGTGGTCCCGACAACACACTTGTTTGGGACTTATCCCGCTAGGTTCCTCTCTTCGCCCTGATTCTAGTGATACCTCTCATTTTTAACACAATTTTTTTTTCGACCCAACTCGTCTTTGAAACCCTTATTTGGATATTATCCCTTTGGATCCCCCTTTTCTCCCTGATCGCATTGGTACCTATCATTTGACACCCTTTTTTCTCCATGGTCCCACCCACCCCTCCAAACCCCTTTTGTTTCCCCTATACCATTTTCTTGCTCCTTTGTCCAAATGACTACCACACGAGCCCAAGAACTCAATTCCTTGATTGTTGACAACCATCAACACAAGGAAGACATCAAGCATCTCACTACCAACATTATCTCCATCAATTCAACTATTGAGACCCTCAAGGACCAGTGCTCCCACATAAAATACCTCTAGGAATAATGTTCCTACATCAAATACCTCAAAGAACACTTCATGGGCCGTTCCCAAAACACTTCATGGGTTGTTCCTAGAACCCTTCCTCTTTTGAACAACCATCTTATCAAGATGATCATGACTCTTCCCATTACCAAGGCCTTCATACTACCCACTTTTCCCGAGACCTCCACCCTCCTAGAATTGAGGTGAACAAATTTGATGGCTTAGATCCTACAAGTTGAGTCACCCAAATGGAACATTATTTATCTTTTCATGGAATTACTGATGATTTATCCAAGATTTGCTATGGTTTTCTATATCTAGATCCGGAACAATGGCAATGGTGGAAATGGTGGAAAAAGGCACACCAAGGATATGTTGCTTGGACACAGTTTGTGGCCGAACTTTATGACTTCTTTGACTCTGATACCCACCATTTAGGCCGATTGAAAAACTTAAAGCAGTCTGGGATAGTGAAAGACTTTATTGACACATTTGAGCACTTGGATTTTAGAATGAAGGGCATGTCAGATGATTTCTTTAGGGAATGCTTTATCAGTGGCCTCAAAGATGAAATTCATGCCCATTTTCTCATGGATCACCCCCATAATTTGGTGAAAGATACTCAATGAGCCAAGGAATCCCAACAGATTGTCTCCTCCTAGACCTACAAACCCTCCTTTCTTTCTCTCCCTAAACTCACCAATATTTCTCCTTTTGCAACTCCCCTCATAATCCATAAATTAACCAGGGATGAAATGGTTGAACGTCAAATCAAGAGTCTTTGTTATAATTGTGACGAAAAATATTTCTTAGGAATAATTGTAAGGAACAAAATATTTTTATGGTTGTGAATGAGGATATTTTTGAAGAAAATGTAGTTGTTCCACCAGTGGAGGAACTACCCCCACCATCTGACCTCACCCCACCCTCTAACCCACCTGAAGTTGACCCGATGATTTCACTTAATTACCTCACTGACTTCTCTTCTCCCCGGAATCTCAAATTAATTGGTTACATCAAAAATAGGAAAGTCATCATCCTTGTGGATAGTGGTAGCACCCATAAATTTATTCAACACCACATTGCACAAGAAGTCAATTGTTACATCTGTGCTGTCAATAATTTTCAAATCTTTGTTTCTAGTGGTGGTTCCATGAAATGTGAGGAACGATGTGAAAATTTGCGACTCCAAATTGGTCAGTATCACTTGAAATCCAATATGTTTGCTATAGACAAGGGTGGTTGTGACATTGTTCTTGGTGCTGAATGGTTACACACTCTAGGCCCCATTCTCATGGATTTTAAGGACTTAACCATGCAATTCCAACAGGAGGGACAATAATATAAGTTCGAAGGCATCACTGCAAGCTCCCCTAATATCATTAGTTCCCATCGCATGGAAACGCTTCTCAAGAAAGGTCATTCATGAATTATAGTTCAAATCCACTCCATTCATGTTGTTGAGACACCTTTTGTGCATCCCGAACTCCAATCTATCCTCTCCTACGACCAAGTTGTTTTTACCACCTCCAAAGAACTCCCTCCTTCCTGTGGTGTCCATGATCATTCCATCCTTCTCATCCCGGGCATTCTTCCCCCCCAATGTTTGTCCTTATCGTCATTCCTTTTCCCAGAAGAATGAAATTGAGAAAAGTGTTCATGAATTACTAGAATCTTGTGCTATCCGTCCCAGTACTAGCCCCTATTCTTCCCATGTGGTCATGGTACTCAAGAAATAAGGTACTTGGCGCATGTGTCCTGATTTCTGCACCCTCAACAAACTCACAATCAAAGACAAATTCCCCATTCCTTCCATTGATGACCTCTTGGATGAATTGAGTGGTGCTTAGTATTTCACCAAATTGGATCTACGTTATGGATACCACCAGATCCATATGAAAGAAGAAGACATCCCCAAGACTGCATTTCGCACTCATGAGGGTCATTATGAATTCTTGGTAATTCCCTTTGGATTGTGTAATGCTCCTTCCACTTTCAAAATTCTTATGAATCATGTCTTCCATCCTTTTCTCTGTCATTTTTTCTCAGTTTCCTTTGATGATATTATCATCTATAGTAAAACTTGGTCATCCCATCTCTCCCATGTGAATCAAGTTCTTCATCTACTCTCTAAGAACCAACTTTTCCTCAAACAATCTTAATGTGCCTTTGGTTCCTCAGAAGTGGAATACCTGGGTCATATTATCGACAAGGAGGGTGTCCGAGTGGATCCTAAGAAAATCAAATATATACAATATTGGCCTCGCCCTAAAACTCTTAAGAGATTGCATGGTTTTCTGGGTCTAATAGGCTATTATATGAAGTTTGTTCGCAATTATGGAAAGATTGAAGTTACTCTCACTTCCCTCTTTAAAAACAATGTTTTCACTTGGACTTCAGTTGTGGATCATGCCTTTCAGTCCTTAAAAGATGTTATGTGCTCGACCCCTTTCCTAGCATTCCTAGACTTCACAAAGACATTCATATTCAAATGTGATGCTTCCAGGAAAGGAATTGGAGCTGTCCTCATGCAAGATGGCAGGCCCTTGGCCTTCACTAGCAAACAAATTTTAGAGTGAAATTTGGGCCAATCCATTTATGAAAAGGAAATGTTAGCTATTATACATGTTGTGTATCTTTGGCATCCTTATTTATTGGGTCAAAAACTAAAAATAAAAATTGATCATCAGAGTCTAAAGTATTTCCTAGAACAATGAATTTCATCCTCGACACAACAACAATGGGTGACCAAGATATTTGGCTATGATTATGAGATCATTTACAAGAAGGGAAAGGAAAATGTAGTGGCTGATTCTTTTTCCCATAAATATGAAGAAGATGGGTCCCTTTTCTCCCTGTCCTTAATTGTACCATATTGGCTCCAAGCTATTCGTCAGGAATGGTTACAAGACCCAAAATTTCTTACATGCTCCACCAGTTGCAACACAATTCTTCAGTCTCTCCAGGTGTTATTGGACAAATTGGTGGGTGAAGACACTAACAGATCTCCTTAGATCCACCTGGATCTAGAAAAAAATAGGACAGTACACGACTCTTTCCCTAAGTTGTAGTCATTGAATCTACTAAAGAGAAGGAATAAGTGACATACCTTAATATTGCTTCCTTAGGTCTTTGTTGTTCCCACTTCACTCTGGTGCTCTTGTGAAATTAGGTCCAAGACAACACAAACCAACCAAAGTGAATATATCAAAGTATATTCAATGTCGACTTATGCATATGATCAAGGAGTTATGCTATAAAATAAGAGTGGTTTTATGGGAAAGGGACATGCTGCTGTATTATATTAAATGAAAGTAGAAGATACAACATGATTGCCTTGATGTCGCAAGATTCCTTTCAGTGACCCTTGGTTCCAACACACACACTTGCTCTGTGCTTGCATGAAGAAGATCCCATTCTTCTTGATAGACCAAAGAGAGTCTTCAAGCTTCTGTCCAAGCAGGGTCCTTCACACAATTCTTTCACCAATTCTTCATTCAATCTTGCTTAACCTTTTCCATGAGAAACCTTTCAATATATAGGAGAAGGAGAGATGGTTAAATGGATGAGGATGATGCCACCAAATCTGAGAAGTCAATAGAATGACAACCATGCAAATGCCAACTCATTTCCTAGAAGATCCCCTTCTAGAACCTTTGTGACCTCTTCTCCTTTCCAAGATTAAAAACAGGTTCGCACCCTATATATGGAGCAGACTGTGAACAGTTCGCACCCTAAGTGTGGGTGGCCTGCGAGAATGAAGGATTCTCGCACCCTATATACCATAGGCAACCTGCGAACTCATATTAAAAATATGTTTTTGGAAGAATACATGAGCCACTTTTCTCAGGCAAAAATTCCTTGTTGGGAGCCTCAATACATCACTGTTGAGACATCATCAGAGTGACCAAAATCATGTGTAACAGAATGCCCCCTAAAGTAAGATGATGGAATCTGTGACAGCTGAAATACTTTGTAAACTGCGTGTGTGTGTCAGAAACTAGGAGCACACCTAATCGGAAACCTGCAACAACCAAGCATCTGCAGAATATAATACCAGTTCTGAGGTAGGCATTCCCATACTCAGATAAAATAAGAATGAAATCATAAATGTAGGTCATGGTCACCAATCATACATCGTGGATCCATGCTGTCAAAATGTTGCATAGCCACCAGAGATACACTGTGGATCTATGTGAGAAGACTTAAATTAAGACAACATAGACACATGACATACAAAGTGGATCTATGTGCCGATACAAATCATTAATCCATAGTAGCCTGGATAAAAAAGATGAGACCCAGGGTCTTCAATCCCATCACTTGAAAGTACGAATCTAACCATGCGATTACATGTGCTGAAGTCGAACATAGTAGAAACCACTTGATTACTGGTCATTGATGAAAACCGTTAACAAGTGCAAGGGAAATCACCATTGATGTCAATGACTCCCAAGGTACCGAAGTACAATCTGAACGAATGAAAATGAATGAGCTTAAGTCTAGCACTAGACATAATATCTCGATCAGGGATCAATGATGTGAAACCCCTGTCAAAAGCGAAGAGACTTGCCATTAAGGCATGAAGGCTCTAAGGTACTAAATAAATTCTAAGTCTTGTTTCTGGATAATGAGTTGGAGTCGATGGAACAAGACTTGTCATAGGAGGGCCTTGATGTATCCCCCATCAATGAAAAAAAATAAGTAACAAATTTTGAGGGTGAAACAAAGTACGAATACAGGTTTAAACGGACACAGGGAGGGCTGACATAGTAAGAATCGACAACTGCAGATGGCTGACTCAATAGAGGGCTCGTGTGAACTTCTCTTGAACATATGAACGACATGACCAAGGACTTGGCAGCACTGACTCAAAGACGACCTAAGATATGACCTTGTAGCAAGTCGAACGAGAGACACATAGATTTTCCAACTTGGATTCAAATGATGAATAGGGGGTGTCATGTTCAAGAGCGACGCTTACTGCCATTAATATGAATACAAAAACACATTCCTTTCCCAAAATTTCCCCCACCATTTCTGGCGAGTACCTCTTTATTTTTACGCAAGCTTGAGGAGGATAACATATGCTTGTTGATGTAAACTCATTCTTTAGCTGAGTCCCTCAGAGTATATTTAACGAACCCTAGGAAGGAGTGGTTTGGTCCCATTACAGGCCTATCGATGTTTGTTTAACGAGTCCAAGGATAGAAAACTCGAGAGTTTTTCATGTTTTGAGAGTCTGAAAAACACTTAAAGAGAACTCTCCCAGTTCCTTTTTTGTAAATAAGTTTGACGAGACCGAAAAAGTGATAAACTATCGCCCGTCGAACATTTTCTTTAGATACTTTAACGAGCGTGAAGAGAACAATATCGATGAGCAATCTTTTCATTTTTATGGAGCGTGGAAAGAGATTAAAGGATACTCCTCTAGGGTTGTCGTTTTCGTGTTACCATATGAGTACAAAAAGACAAGAAAAAGTATACTCGGTTACGTTCTCATATATTTTTGAGCATGAGAACGAATAAAGACTAAGCTCGAGGTTTTTCTAAAAACCCTAAAAAGTAGTCGTACATGCGACAAAAAGAAAAAACACCCGTACTCCTTCTTCTGGACTTCAAAGTTGCTACATTTGCAAAAAAACACACTCATAGGACTATTAGGGCATTAGGTTTTATAGACAAAATAATATAAAAAGTCAACAAAAGTGGTAAAAAGGGAATAAATATGGGTAAAAAGGGTTTTCACCATTTCATTGTGATTTTGCCAAAAACTTTTCCCAACACACCTCATTTTCCCCCAAATTTCTTTGTTCGATTGCGGGAGGCACAAACGATCATTTGGTGAACCGTTTCAGCCAACGAGGTAACCTCTTGATCCTTTAACTTTTCCATGGTTTCGTTTTAGTTTTTATTGGCAATTTTTAGGGTTTTAGGTTCATTTTAGGGCCACACCATGCGCTCAAGCATTCTCACAGGTGGCCCTTAGGGAACCTACAAGAATCTCGCACTGTGCTAAAGGGGCACCTGTGGGGGCCGAAAAAATTGACTTTTTCCAAATAAAAATTATGCCAAAGTTTGAAACAAGTTACTGACCCTTCTCTCATGGCTCTTGTGTAGGTGTTTTATCATTACAATGCTAGAGTGGCGAGAAAGAGAACATGAGGAGGAATATGCCATTTCCAGGAATGACCCGGGTACCGTCGCTGCCCTCCGGGACTGTGGGCTCTTGAAATTCTTCAGGATTTCAGGCATGAGGGCCCAACTCAGATTATTGGAATACCTAGTTCATATGTGGGACGTGGACCAACAGTTGTTTCACGTGGGAGTCCACACATTGACCCTAGATATTGAGGATATCTATTTTCTAACAGGGTTATCATGGCATGGGTACCATGCTAGCTTGACTGGTGGCCGAGGTGGTGAACTCCCTATGAGTGAGTATTGTCGCCAGTATTTTTTTCTTGAGGCACAAAGAAGCAAGGGAAAGGTTTTTATTTGGGGGGTCCAAGACTTGACCCTGCAAACCATCTTGTTCACTATAGCATGCATGGCCGAGAGCATGGCTCCACACATGGCTCTCCAGAGCTACTTCCAATATGCCATAGAGTGCACAGAGCCTCGGGTCTTCAACTGGTTGGATGTAGTTCTTCATAGTATGAAGAGGCAATTGACGAAGTGCAGGAGGGGTAACTTAAAGAAGTTTGGGTACGGATCACTTTTGGTGTCCTTCTTCCTCAAGAGGGTCCCATTGCTGAGACTACATGGTGAATGGGGTTTACCGGCCCCATAGGATCTGGGGATGCTAAGGTGGTGCAACCTCATGGCCTGGCATGTAGTTGGGCCCATCATCAAGTACAATGATTCATTTTTCGAATGGTTACGACCCCAGATGCTGATGATTGATGACTACACATACGCTAGTTTGGATTTCCAAGGGGATCCAAATTTGGCCCTACCTGAGGATGCTCAGTGGGGTGATTTAGGTAAGAAGTACACATTTTGTTCTTTTCAAATGTTTTTGCAATTTTTATCATATGAATTTTTTTTTTGTTTATCCAAGAACTAATCAAAACAATCTCTTTTTGATGACACAGATGTGGGGTCATATCGACCTCCGGGAGCATATCCTATTCAACGGTGAGGAGAGGCGGCTCCAGTGGCGATATGGGATGCCGAATACTACGAGGCAGTGGAGCAGAACTTAGAGGGGTTGACTGCTGACATCCCAGATATGGCTATTGGGGAGATCCCTAGACGTTACCAGCGCCATACTGTGGGGGTGTCCGAGTCTATCAGTTGAGTCCGAGTCTATCAGTTGACTGCTTCGTAGGGTGGCCCAAGTAGTTGTGTGTTATCATGAGTGTCATCCGTGATGCTATTTTGTAGAATCCATGGGCTTCGTATTTTTGAGATTTTGGTCCTTGGACAGAAACGTTTTGTAAAAAATTTTGATCGTTATATACATATATACGACTTCTACCAGCTTATCTTGTGTTGTGTTATAAATGTAATGTGTGATTGGTTTATAAATGGCCCAAATGTCTGTCTAACACATAGTTAGCTAATGCATCATTCAATGTATTTAGACATCTAGGAATGTGTTGATACTCAATATAATCAAAATAATGTTCCAAGAGGCGAATTCGTAAATATACCTGTAATAAAGTAGGACTTCGAATAGCATAGACATTACTTAGCTGTAGTACTATTAGCTACGAATCAAGTCGTATAACTAGGTGGAGGATGCCAAGCAAAATAACATCAATCAACAATTCGACGATGGCACTATATTTTGCAATATTATTGGTCACACGACCCAGGCACACACCTTGCAGACTGATGAGTTCGTTTGTAGGTGTGTAAATTTCCCATGCAGTAGAAGAAAGGTTCTGAGTACTACGGCTAGCGCCATCGGCGAAGCCAATGTGGGGTAGCGAAGTCTCCGACATCTGGAAACCAAGCACAACGTAACATAAGTGGTCGAGGTAAGAGACCAGATAATGAAAAAACATACTACAATAACACACAAGAAGTATGATACAATAAAATACAAGCACTCATGCACATATGATCCTAGGCATAATAATTCTTTAAGTACAACCCGTTTCTGGGTTCACTCAAAGGGATACTGTCATAGTCTACCAACTCATAAGCTCCTTTCTCTAAAAATCGTCTCACGATATAAGGACCTCGCCACATAGCTTCAAATTTTCTAGCTCCTAGCATATCCCGATCTTGTTCGTACAGAAGATCGAGATCACCTTCGGAGAAAACGCGTGGCCTGACATGTTTTTCGTATTGGGCTTTGACGCGTTTCTTCTGGGCTTCTAATGCTAGGGTGGTATCATGATAGGTTTCATATAATTGAATAAGATACAACAGACGTTCTTCTTTGGTAGAAGTGTTCATGAGAAGTTTGACGACTAGTTTTAGGGAGGGTATCTCACATTTAATCGATAATATGGCTTCTAGACCATAAGCTAACTGGAATGGTGTAAACTTGGTAGAAGACTTAATGGACGTCCGGTAAGTCCACAATGATGAAAACAACATCGTGTGCCAACTGATTTTGTGAATCCCTATCATTCATCGAAGCATGGTAATGAGGACCTTGTTTATTGCTTCGACTTGGCCGTTGGCTTGTGGGTAATAGGGTGTTGAGTTTTCATGGCGAAGACCCAACTTTTCAGTGAGTTCGGACATCATGAAGTTTCTAAAGTGGCTACCATGATCTATGGCTACAAAAATGTATCCATGCCCCTCGGCTGAGTGAGGGTGACATGTCATGAAATCGATACCCCATTTTTCAAAAGGACACAACAGAGACTACAGGGTGTAGAGGAGCATGGTGTGATCATATTTTATTGTTGTAGGTTTGGCAAGCGTGAAATTTTTGGATGACAGTTATACAATAGTTGAATAAAGAAGGCCAAAAATAACTTGCTGATAAGATAGTCTAGGCAGTAGCATACCCAGACATGTGAACGCCATAGGCTCCAGCATGGCAGTCATTTAGGGATTTCTCGGCTTCATCAAACGTGAGGCAGCGTCAAAAAACGAAGTTGATCCCACGATTATAAAGAGTATAAAGAAGGATAATATACTGATGGGCTTGGTAGTGTATTTGGTGACGGTCAGTGCTAGACAAATTGGGTCGGAAAGTTTGGGTCTAGAGATATATGATGATATCTCCGTACCAACGGTCATCGAAACTAATCATGAAAAGGGATTCATCAGGTAATGAATTAGCCGCAACATTTTACATTTTAGAGCAGGGAAGGTCGCATATCAACTCAGAAAACACCAAGGATTTCTTGGACTTAGTGCATTCGAATTCTAAGTCGAACTCCTGGAGTATTACGATCCATTTGGAGTATTTTCCCCCTAGCAATTGGCATGTAAGAATGTGTTGCATAGGGTTGCAGGTAGAAATTATCGTAGTCTTGCGAGAGAGGATATAGTGTCGGAAACGTTGAACAGCTTGGACGGCTGCCAAGGCCAGTTTTTCAACATGTAAATACTTGGTTTCGGTATTCGTGAGAGTTCGACTCAAGTAATAAATGACATGTTCTTCATGAGAATCATCCTCCTAGACGAGAACCATAGCAATGGTATAGTCCGAGGCTGCGAGGTAAAGGAAATAATCTCGACTGTAATCAGGAGGGGAGAGTAGTGGGGTATGAGTCAAAAACAGTTTCAAAGCTTCAAAATCTTTGTTGGCAATAATATCCCATATGAACTCAGAACCTTTCTTGAGAAGTCACATAAATCCAAGAGTTAGCTCAGCATAGTTTGGGATGAAATGACGGAGAAAGTTTGCCTTCCCTTGCAAACTTTGTAACTGGCGAAGTGAGGAAGGAGGAGGGAGATTGAGAATCTCCTCGACCTTCAAAAAATCTACCTGATGTTGGTTGTGGAGCCTGATTATCTTCCTGATTTAGAGGTCTTTTACTTTCATCCGTGTTTATACCCCATGAAGTATTTACACCCTAGAAGTATGTACACTCTTCCACGCGGGGGAGTGCAGAGGGGGGGTTCCCCCTCTGCAGGGTCCGAGGGGGCTATCCCCCTGGCTGGGGGGTCTGGGGGCAAGCGAGAAAAAATTTCCTTGTAAAAGTATATTGTAATTTCATTGTAAATCTGGACCGTTCATTATAAGGTCGTATATCTAACGATAGAGATTATGTTAGGGTTTTTTCCCCTAGAAGGCAACCCTCTTTTATGAGGGAAATGTATTGCGGCTATGTAGGTTGGCAAGTATTGTATTCTGAGAGAGGAGATTGTGAGAGAAAGAAGAGGAAGTTACAACGGGTTTTGTTGTAGGTTGTATCCCTTCATTTTGCTGGATAATAATAAAGAAAGGACCTGGCAATTTCTCTGGTGGAC
>SNQJ01S0006374.1:445728-456995 GCA_010110895.2 Picea sitchensis
TCTAGGCAACACGTGTATGAGGATTGAAATCTAATTTTTGAGAAACAACCTTTGGAGGAGGGCGAAGAATTGTATCTAAACTCGGTCGTTCGAGATGAAGAGGATCGTTGGTAGGTGGAGTCGTGGGAGATGGTTGGACCATCGAAGGAGGTGTCACATCAACCTTTTCTTTGGAGGAAGAATAATCTTTGGCTTGAGTGGTAAGTGTGATGTCATTCTTCTTTGAATCACCTGTACACATTAAGACATAGGATGTATTGGAGGGGGAACATTGGTCATGAATGACCAATTGGGCCTGTTGTTGAGACGGGAAGGGTTGTGACAAAATGGTTGAAGTGGGGGGTTTCGTGGTTCCTTGAAATAACTTAGTAACCTCGGCTCGTCGTGGACAATCCTTAGTGTAGTGATCATCACCGCAGATAAGACAAGGGTATCAGGGTTTTCTTTTATCTCTATTGTCAACATGTGGTGTTTTAGTTTTCTCAGTTTGCGAATTATTTTTGTCCTCCTTATTCTTACCCTTTCCTTTCCTGGATTTGTTTTTTCCGGCGGGGGTAGATTGAATAGAATTTACCTTAGAAGTCTTGCCGGTGGGAGGGGTAGGAGACGAAGCATTTTGAACATTAGAATAAATGGGTTTGGGGTTGTTTCTATAGGTTTGGATGGAATGAGGTTGGGCATGGAAAGTGCCAATCACGCCATCGACTGCATGGGAAGCAACAGGGGTAGTTGAAGTAGCGAAAGTAGAAGGATGAGGTGCATCAAGGAGTAAGTCATAAAGAGTACTCGTTTGCGAGTAAACGAGGTCTAGGTATTAGGCATGCCTGATTTCCTATTCTTCAGTGACCACTCCACCCATGGTAATGTCATGACTGATGTCATTCATGAATGATTTCATGAACCACTCTGCCAACAACTGATCGGGAAGTTCGAATTTGATGAGACGTCATCTCCGTCGCCACTCATGAATGTGATCAGAGATATGAGTGGCCTTAGTTTGTTTGAAAGAAATCAAAATCTCGATTCCTGTTTTGTAGTGAATTGGTAATTGGTAGAGGGTGAGGAAAGCCATAGCAAGGGTGTTGAAGTCAGTGAAGAAGCCTCGTGGTAATTCTATATACCACTTCGCAATGAAACTTGTGAGGGTTCGCTAAAAAAGGAGTAAATGAATAGAGTCATCCAATTGGTGTGGAAACAAGTAATTCATAGGGTTGTACCCTTGAACAGGGGCGTGGGGTGGATAATTCGAGCCCCAAATAGGATTAGACGTACCTGGATAGGGTTGGCCTGTACTAGGGGGTATGATGGAGCTAGCCTGAGGTTGTTTCCCCCTATTCGAGTGAGGATTATGTTGTATAATATGATTCCAATACTGGGCCAAGGATGGAGGTATGTTTTTTTCATAGGGTGGGTTCAGTGGGGGTTTCCCTCCAATCGGGGGTTTCATCTTGATTGGGATTTTTCCTACAAAAGGGAGTTGAGTTTGGCCTCCTTGGTGAAATTATCCACCAACAGGAATCTGGTAATTTGGTGTGAAGGATGGAATGGTGCCACTAGGATCAGTCCCTCCGATAGAGGATGGAAGAGGTCCTCTGAAAGGTGGTGGAGGAAGTGTCAGAATGAAACCGGGAAGATGGTGCCCAGAAGGAGTGGAATTGCCTGGAGTCCTAGATGAGATTTTTGTAGGAGTGGGAATAGAAGCATTCAACGCATGATATCTGGGTGGAAATGGTGGGGTGTTTCTGGGCGAAAGCGGTGTGCCAATGGGGGCTTGGCCAACCATTGTAATCATGGTGTGAGGATTCGTAGTATTCGAGACCATTGTGTAATGGTCCGTTTGTAGAGGGAGAGTCAAGATGTGGTCAGCTGGCGAGGTGTCTATACCAGGAAAATAATAGGCAGTAGTAAAAGGTATTGTGCCTGGATCAGATGTTTTAGGTAGCTCAGGTGAGATAGTGATATCAACGCTTACTCCTGAGCCAAAGAGATCCCGTCTAAAAATGCCAGCAGTCCAAAAAGGATCTTGACCTTCAGGTCCTATGAAAGGTTCGGTTGGTGATCCAGAAGACTGAACAACTAGATCTCTGGAATAATTCACTCGAACAATACGTCTCTCAGATTCGGTAGGAAGTTGGAAGTCCTCTCGAGAATTAGTAATTCGAAACCATTCTAAAGAGTTATTTCTTTCCACTTGTAGAGTGGTGACGTCTTGGACTTCACTCTGTTGAGGAGAGCCCTCCAGTGGGTTGGTAGGAAAGGGTTGAGAACCTTCCAGATCTTCTGGGGATAGGCCTTGTATTCTACATGAACGACGTGGAGGTTCAATTGTGATGGAGTTATAATCTTACGGAAGAAATCCTATGGCCAAATTGGGTAAACAAACAACATACACTAGTAAAATATAGGAAGCAAAACCAAACAAACAAGACCTTCCAATTCCGAAGTCACTAGTTGGTGATGAAATCCAACGTCGCTATGACGAGACAAGAAGGGGCTGGGCAAGGGTGGAAAAGTTACGTTGACGACCTGCTTAACGGACTTACACCCTGGTGCAAGCTCCCACACATAATCGTGGGTATACCCTCCAAGGATCCCGAGTGAGTTTGGAAAACGTCGATTCCAGGTACCGTGAAGACTTGCCCCTTCATAGTCACCTTGTGTAAGACCCTAAGAAGATAGGCTACTAAGGTTACCACCAACAACAATAATGCCTGGGGGAATAGTCGACAGTCCGATCCAGGGTATCTAGCCCGAAATCATCTTAAGAGGCTTCCACTCATCATTGTGGGTATACCTTCAAGTGACCCCCATAATACGTGAAATCTCTACACCAATATCAACAAAGTAGGGTGAGTAACTTTGTCAATCTCAATGCGACCTCGGGTTTGACACTTGTGTCAGAAGGGCTTCCCAGGACAAGATGCTGCAAATGGAATTTGACACTCCTTATCACAATATGCTATTGTATGTTTTGTTCTTTGGAGAGTGTGTCTCACTGCCTATTCCAAAGCTCTAGCCTAGCTAATGCTGGTGTAAAAGAGTCCTATAAAAAGTTACTAGTTGAATTTTAAAATTGCGCAATATTATTACAGGCTATTGTTACTCAAAAGGAGACGGAAATGAAACCGATGTTGTGTGAGACTCTGACCCAAAAATGCATAAATAGGAATGAATGATACAAAATTTGTTGTTTGAAGAATCCTATTTACAGGAGGGAGAGAGGGGTTTTCTGGAGCAATGTGAACTACAACGTATGATCTTCTCTTAAATGTAATATCAAACAACCATGAACAATGCAAATTCTCTATTGATTCTTTTTCAGTACTTGAATGCCAATATTTTTTTAATACAAAGTTTCTTAAAAAAGAAAATGTCTTTAATTTTTTGTTAGAAACCAAACAACAGGGGTGGAACTAAGAAAAACAAGCAACCAATGAAAAGGAAATGTACAACAAAAACCCAAACCAATCTTTCAATGAAGACAAAAATAAAAAACTGACAAGACGAGTCTCTTCAAATGCATATGGGTAACAATTTTCCAAGTAATAAGCAATTGAAAAGAACAATTTATCTCAACTTTTAAACCAATCAAAGGCTCCCAACCAAACAAGCACCCAAATTTCAGAACCAAAGATTATACCCTTGTTGCGAAAAGGTCAAGAGATAAAAATTGAGAAAACATGATCAAGAGAAGCTTAATCATTCACGAGACTTGAAGTCAAGAATCATTCAATCACTGGCCAGAGAAGTTATTCCTAGACACACAAAAAAATCTAGGCATCTGAGGGCACAAAAGAATTAATCAGAAAAATTGCAAATGGATTCGCAGGATGGAAGTGTGGTACAGTGCGAGAATCAAGGTTTCTTGCAGGCTGGACATGGGTAGAGTGCGAGAAGTTCGCACTGAATTGAACAGTAGGATGTGAACTTTAGTGGTTCTCGTAGGATACAGAAGGGTGTAGTGAGAGAAGGCCTGAAACCAAGCAAATTTTGGAAAAAAGACAAAATTTTTGAAGGAACTTCTGGATCCAGGGAGTCTCTAAGGGTCTCCTCAAGACTCAGAGATTGATGGGAATGAAAAATGGTAAGTTAAGAGAAAATGGCCAAGGAAAAACCACCAAAAATGGGTTGTATCCCCAACGGAGTTGCTAATTTTTCTATCGGACAAATCAGTGGGTGCAGACACTAACATATCTCCCTAGATCCACCTAGATCTAGAACAAAATAGGACAGGACACGACTCTTTCCCTAAGTTGTAGTCATTGAATCTACTAAAGAGAAGGAATAAGTGACATAACTTAATATCGCTTCCTTAGGTCTTTGTTGTTCCTGCTTTGCTCCAGTGCTCTTGTGAAATCAGTTCCAAGACAACACAAACCAACCAAAGTGAAGATAGAAAAGTATATTCAATGTTGACTTATGCATTTGATCAAGGAGTTATGCTATAAAATAAGAGTGATTTTATGGGAAAGGGACATGCCGCTATATTATATTAAATGAAAGTAGAAGATACAACCTGATCGCCTTGATGTTGCAAGCTTCCTTTCAGTGACCCTTGGTTCCAACACACACACTTTCTCTGTGCTTGCATGAAGAAGATCTCATTCCTCCTGATAGACCAAAGAGAGTCTTCAAGCTTCTGTCCAAGTAGGGTCCTTCACACAATTCTTTCACCAATTCTTCATTCAATCTTGCTTAACCTTTTCCATTAGAAAAATTTCAATATATAGGAGAAGGAGAGATGGTTAAATGGACGAGGATGATCCCACCAAATCTGAGAAGTCAGTAGAGTTACAACCATGCAAATTCCAACTCATTTTCTAGAAGATCCCTTTCTACAACCTTCGTGACCTCTTCTCCTTTCCAAGCTTAAAAACAGGTTCACACCCTATCTATAGAGAAAACTACGAATAGTTTGCACCCTAAGTGTGGGTGGCCTACGAGAATGAAGGATTCTCACACCCTATACCATAGGCAGCTTGTGAACTCATCTTAAAAATATGTTTTTGGAAGAATACATGAGCCACTTTTCTCAGGCAAAAATTCCTTGTTGGGAGCATGAATACATCACTGTTGAGACATCACCAGAGTGACCAAAATCATGTGTAACACCAGGGTACTATTGGCATAATGAAGATCTTCAATATAAAGGTTGTTTGTATTTATGCAAGCAATTCCAACTTAAATCCATCGTGCTTTATAAACTTCATGCCTCATCCACAACCGAGCATTTAGGATTTACCAAAACCTATGAATGGGTCAAACATTATTTTTTATGGGAGGGTATGAAACATGACGTCTATGTATTTGTGGATGAATGTGAGGTATGTGAACACAACAAGGGGGAAACTATCAAAGCTCCAAGAAAACTCCAACCGCTTCTGATTCCCCCTGCTATTTGGTGATATATTTCTATGGACTTCATTGTAGGCTTACCTAAATCGGGAAATAAGTCAGTCATCATGGTGTTTGTCAATCGTCTCTCCAAATATGCTCATTTTTATTCTCTTCAACACCCATTCAGAGCTGCCACAGTGGCTCAAATCATCATGGATAATATCTTCAAGCTTCATGGCATGCCTAATTCTATTGTCTCTGACAGAGACCCCACTTTCACTAGCAATTTTTGGCAAGAATTGTTCAAGCTACAGGGTACCTAATTGCATCTCAACACTACCTATCACCCCTAGATGGATGACCATATTTAATTTGTCAACAAGTGTTTGGAAACATATTTGAGGTGTTTTGCATATTAGCAGAAAAATAGGTGGGCTCAATGGTTACCCCTAGTTGAATGGTGGTACAACACCTCTTACCATACAACTACTCGCATGACTCCTTTTAAAGCAGTCTATGACCATAATCCTACATCGGTTCTCTCCTATATGATAGGGGTCTCAAAGGTTTAGGAAGTTGACAAAATTATCACAGTCCTTGAGGTTATTCTTCATGCCCTCAAAGAAAATTTGGTCATGGCTCAGAATCACATGAAGCAACAAGTAGATCAAGGTCATTCCAAACGCCATTTTGTTGACTGGGACCAATCATTTATTCGAATACAACCTTATAAGTAGACTTCACTCAAAGATCAACATTTCCAGAAACTTCCGCCCAAATTTTGTGGTCCTTATATAGTTCTCAAGCATGTGGGATCGGTGTCCTATCAGTTAGCTCTACCCAGTCAGTTGAAGCTCCATACTTTTTTTTTATGTTTCTTACTTAAAGAAGGTGATTGGAACTAAGTTCCAAACTCAAACTATTCTCCCTGAGTTGGATGAAGATGGTTCCATATGGTTGCAGCCACAAGCAGTCTTGGCCCAAATAGAGCGTCGTCTCTGTCAGTGCACCATCTAGGAAGTGTTAGTCCAATGGAAATATACCCCTCCAGAAGATTCCACTTGGGAGCCGACCACCATTCTACAACAATTCCCTCATCTGAAGCCTTGAGGACAAGGTTGTTATTCAAGGGGGACGGCATGTTAGGAAACTAACCTCCCTAACCCCTCACGTAGGTAGATAATATAATTCCATGTAATAAAAGCCAATATTAATAAGGCCTAGCAATAAGGAAGAATAATTCAAATGAAAGAATGCATAGTAGAATATTCCTCTTCTAGAAGGATCTTCCTCTATATTGTTCTTTTGGATAGATAGATTTAGTATAAATAGAAGTAGCGGGTATGAGAAATATTGTCTTGGATATTATTGTAATATAGATCTGCTCTAGTGGAGGTTTCACCCTCTAAGAGGAAAGTGAACATTTCTATCAGTAATCGAAGTGCTATTTATGGTGTTATTCTCATATTGTTCTGGTTATATCATTGTTTCTCTGCCATTTCTATCTAAATATATTTGTTCTGCATACTATTTTATATCTGGAATATTACAAGAGCTCATCTTCCCATGTTGCCTCTTCCACTGGTAGGTTGTTCCATTTGACGAGGTACTCTGCAATTTCTCAATTTCTTGACTATTTAATCCTTGTTTCAAGGATTGTTTATTGTTCTAGTATGATTTTTATTTCTTCATTAATCTTTGGTAAAATGGTTTGTATTGGGATCTTGTTTCCGATGACCTTGTTTAAGAAAGAAACATGGAAGACTAGATGTACATATGAAGACAGAGACAACTTCAACTTGTAAGCCATACTTCAAATCCTTTGCAAAACCTTATAGGGGCCATAATATTTGGTTTCTAATTTATTGTCTTTGTTTTGTTGCTTGAGGGACATTTGTTTATATGGTTGTAGCCTTAGAAATATCCAATCCCTCGCTTCAAATTCCCTTTCACTACGATGTTATTTTTCTTGTTTTTCCATCCTATTTCGTTCCATAACCAAGTTTTCCTTCAATAATATGAGAACCTATTATTGGTTCCCTATATAGTCCTCCATCGATTGAACCTTTGAGACCCTTTCAAGGGCGATGTGATGGATGGAGGAAGATATCCATAAAGTGCTAGAAATGGGGACATTTTTTATTAGGTATGGAAGGATGTGGTGTACCAACATTCCTCCAAGGGAAACCACTTGATCCATTGTGTCTATTTATCATATGCAAATAAACAAATATATCCTTCTAGACATTTATTCACAATCTTAGTTTTCCCATCAGATTGAGGATGGTAAGATGAATTGTGAGCCAATTGAGTACCCAAACAAGAAAATAATTCGGTTGGAAAATTTCTAGTGAAAATTGGATCTCTGTCACTTACAATAATCTTGGGGAATCCATGTGTATTTTAAAATGTTTCCATGAATGTTGTGGCTATTTTACTTTATTTAAAAGGATGAGAAAGAGAGAAAAAATGGGTATACTTTGTCAATCAATCCACTACTACATGATGACAGTATTTCCTTCATATTTGGGTAAACCTATAATACAATCCATTGAAAATTCTTCCCAACACTAAATTGGTATATATAATGGTTGTAGGACACCTAACATCTTGATTTTCTCTCCCTTATTCAATTGGCATACCAAACATTCAGACGTAAACTTTTGAAAATCAATTTTAAGACCTTCCACAAAAAAATCTTTCTTCATCATGTGGTGCATTTTCAAAAATCCTGAATGTCCTCCTATAGGAGAAGTGTGCAATTCCAGAAGGAACCTATGTTTGAGTTGGCAAATATTACATAAATATAGGCAATTATGATACCATAGAAAAACATTCCTCCATACAAAAATATCTAATGAACTGGGGTCCTCTTATAGTTTTTGAATGATCTTGCATACCTCTTGATCTTGCTTCCATTCTATCCTTGCTTCTTCCACCCAATCATATTGTGGAATAGAAATAGCACATAGTGAAACTTTCGTTATTTCTTCTTTCTTCGAAAGGGGATCTGCCACAACATTATGTTTTCCTTTCTTGTAGATAATTTCAAATTCATAAACTAGCATCTTTGTAACCCATTTTTTTTTTGTTCTGAAGATAATCGTTGCTCCAAGAAGTACTTCAAACTATCATGAACTATTTTTACTTTGCAGTGTATTCCTATTAGGTAAGGGTGTTATTTATTAATTTCATGTAGTATGGCCAACATTTTTTTTTCATAAATGGGTTTGAGTAAGTTTTTTCCTTTAAGTTGTTTTCTTTCAAAGGAAGGGGGCCTTCTTTCTTGCATTAAAATTCCACCAATTTGATGGCTCGTGGCATCACACTCCACAATAAATGTGTTTTTGAAGTCAGGTGTGGCCAGGACCAGAGTTGTACACACAACCTCGACCTTAAGTTTTTTAAAAGATTTGGTTTCTTCTTCAGTTCAAGAAAATGATTCCTTTAATAATATTTTTTAGAGGTGATTCTATTTGACCATATTTCTTGAAAAACTTGTGGTAATAGCATGTCAATCCCAGGAATCCTCTAAGTTTATTCAAGGTTTTTGGAATTGGCCATTCCCTCATAGCTTTAATTTTTTTAGGGTCCACCTTTACACCTTCATGAGATACAATATGACCCAAATATTCCACCTCTTGAACCCCGAATGCACTCTTGGAAGGATTTTAATAAAGTTATTTCTCTTTCAATAGTTATAATACTCTATCAACATGTTGTACATGCTCTTCCCAAGATTTGTTGTAGATTATTATTTCATCAAAAAATACTAACACAAAGTTTCTAATGAAGGGATTGAAAATATAATTCATCATGCTTTGAAATGTTGAAGGTGCATTAGCGAGTCGAAGACATGCATAACCAAAAACTCATAATGACCTTCATGTGTTCTAAAAGCTGTTTTGGGAATRTCTTCCTACCTCATTCTGATTTGATGATATCCCAAACAGAGATCCAACTTAGTAAATAAAATTTCTCCATATAATTCATCTAATAATTCATTAATGAAATGAATAGGAAAATGATCTTTGATGGTCATTTTGTTGAGCTATCTATAATATGGACACATATGCCATGAACCATCTTTTTTTGTAACCATCACCATTGGTGAACAGAAAGAACTTTGTCTAGGTTGAATGATGCCGACATCCAACATTTCTTGGATCATAGACTCAATCTCACTCTTATGTGCATATGGATACCTATAAGGCCTAATATTAGGTGGTACACATCCTAGTTGCAAATGAATAACATGGTCATGATCTTTGTTAAGCCCTAATATTGGCTCATTACCCCTTAATTGAGGCATATTACATTAGTAATGTTATTTTATTTATGTTGGATTTATTCCATTAGTTGTAATTATACCTCCTAGTCTCCTATATATACCAAGGAGACATTTTCATTTGGAATCATCTTGTACTTGAACATTTAAGTGGGGTAAAAGGAGGTTGCCCCCTCGAAGATGCTTATTATATAAAATTATCTCTTTTTAAAGGCATTGAGTATTTTTTCTGAGGTTTTTCTATGCTATATTGATATTTGGTTCTTAACATATGGTATCAGAGCTCAAGGTCTTGGGGTTTCGCTACTACATCTAAGACACCTTGGAATTTTTTCTATAACTTTTTTTCTACAACGTTTCAGAAGGAACAACTTGGAGGATATTTAGTAGACAGATCAAGGTACGTTGGATTAAAATTTCATCTCCTGAGGCCTTATACTTTCGTAGATACAGCCTGTACAAGTTAGGATTCTGGAATCATCCTGAATCGAGTCATTGCGGAATTTTTGCTATAAACAAATTTCTGTAACGTTTCAGACCCTAAACTCCGAAGTATTCATAGAAATTAGTAAGGTATCTGTGGTAAAAATTTCAGCTTTTGGGTCATCTTATATTTGTAGATACACCCTGTGGAAGATAGGGTATCTAACTAGTCCTATTGACTAGTCTCAAGAAGGTGTTCCAGGTAAAAAAATCATAACCTCTTCGTAGAGTATCCAAATTTAGTGGTACTGGTTTCATTGGATAGTGTATAGTTTGTAGTATTTCGGGTACGAGTTTCAGAATTTTATATCAATTATTTTGTGTGGGGCACGCTATACAAGTGAGATCTCCTGGAAAGGCCAAAAATCAACAAGTTGTGCGGAAGTTACTATAAATTCCACTTGGCAAATCCAATTTTGATCAGACCTGTGGCATTGCAGAGAATAAATATCAGAGAACTACATAAAAGAAAGTTTCATACCCATAAGGGATGAAACTTGGGAGATACAATAGAAGAAATATTGTCTAGCAGAACCACCTCAAAATCAAGGTTCAAAAGTGATACTTGGCCAACATGCCACCCAAAAAGGGAAATTCTACACCAAATAATCTTCCAGACAATCCTACTTGGACTCTTGATGAAGGTGAAGAAATGCGTAGGGACATAAATGATTTACAAAATAAGATAGTAACAAAAGATGAACTACAAGAGATGGAAGCTAAGTTGGAGGCAAAGATGGATGGTTTAAAAGAGGAGATCATGGAAGTATTGAAACATTTCATAACAGAGAAGACACCTGAAAGTGAAAATGCATCACATGAAATTCATGATGAGGACACAAGGAAGGTGAATCAAGAATGGAGAAACTCCAACTTTGGGTTGAAGACCAACCACGTTCCTAAGATCGATATGAGGAAGTTTGATGGCAAGGACCCCATGACATGGATACTTCAGATGGAGCAATTCTTTGATCTACATAATGTGCCACATACACAAAAGGTACGAATTGATTCTTTATATTTAGAACCTAATCAATTTGTATGGTATCGATGGCTTTGTTCTCGCAAATCACTCATCACTTGGACAATTTTCATGGAAGAAATGATAACACACTATGAGGATACAAGGAGCAATACCTTCTTTAGCCAATTGATAAAT
>SNQJ01S0006374.1:460211-537804 GCA_010110895.2 Picea sitchensis
ACTTGGGAAGATGAGTCTTTTATACAGAAGCATCCATATTTACTCAAGCATTGTGGACACCACTTGTCTCAAGGGGAGGGGCATGCTAATCCCTAATATTGGCTCATTACCCCTTAATTGGGGCATATTACATTAGTAATGTTACTTTATCTATGTCGGCTTTATTCCATTAGTTGTAATTATACTTCCTAGTCTCCTATATATACCAAGGAGACATTTTCATTTGGAATCATCTTGTACTTGAACATTTAAGTGGGGTAAAATGAGGTTGCCCCCTCGAAGAGGCTTATTATTTGAAATTATCTCTTTTTCAAGACGTTGAGTACTTTTTCTAAGGTTTTTATATGCTATATTGATATTTGGTTCTTAACAATCTTGAGTAGGTAGAAGAACCTTAGGAATTTCACCAAATACCTTGGAATGATCATTGATAACTATTTGGATATCTAATGGAGTAGACGATATAGATGTTTGAACATCAAGCGAGAATAATTGTGAAATTACACCATGGTTTCCCTTTTTGAGTAATTTTTTCATGTGCTATTAGATCTTATCACCTTAGAGGGTTTCCCTTGGATACCTCTAAGCTCAATTTCCTTTCCATGTGAGGAAAATATCATGAAAAACTCTTGCAAATTAAGGGCCATTGTTCCCAATGATTGTAACCATTGGACCCCTAATACACCATCAACACCACCCATTTGGATGGAAATCATGGGACTATAAAAAAACTACTCCCCATATTGAGATTAATACTATGGAACTTCTGAGAACAATTTGTGGTACCTCCATATACAATCATTACTTGAAACTCTGGCATTGGAAATACAAAGCAATTGATATATTTTGCTAATTTTTAATTGATGAAGTTATGGGTACTACCTGAATCAATAAACATTGTTACCCTTTTATTTTTTATGTATCCTTGTATTTTGATGGTTTGTGGAGTATTGATGCTAGCCAATGCATGACAATATATAGCTGGAGTAGTATTTTATATATATGGATCTTATGGTGGTTCAAATTCTTGATCTTATTTCTCTTCACAGTCTATGTAGAATAATTTCTTCTCACTGCATTTATGCCCCTCAGTGTATATTCCATCACAATTGAAACATATTCCCTTTTCTCTCCTTTCATCCATTTTTTGAGGTGTCAAACTTGTCAATTGAGGTACAATTGTCTTATGAACCCCAAAATGATCTCTTGTTCCTGTGTATCCTCCAATGGTAGACTTGTGTGTAGCCTTATTCTTGGATTGAATATGATGATAAAATTGCATAACTTCGATAATATTTGCAGGATGTCTTAAGAAAAAATCATGTTTAATGTCTTCTTTTAATCCACCCATGTAATATTCTAACAAATGTTCATCACTTATGTCATCCACACTTGTGGCCAATCCCTGAAATTCTAAATTATAATATTCAATACTAGCTAAGTGTTTGATTCTTGTCAATTGACTAAAGTAGTCATGTTCTCAAACTTTCCCATATTGTGCTTCTAAGTCTCTTGTAAATAAACCCCAAGTATAATGATAAAAATTTGGCTTCCTTTTAACTATCCATTGATACCATTGCTATGGTTTATTCTCAAAGTTCAAGGTTTCTATGTGAATCCTTTTCTTATCATCCATAATATTATGTAGATAAAAATATTTATCCATTTGGTTCACCGAGCTAATGACTCATATTCCATCAAAATTTCTTAGTTCAACCTTGGAAAGGTTCACTCCTTTTGGAGACCCTCCATAAGTATCTCCATCATTGGAGATAAACCCCCGTAGAAAATTCTTATTATTCAAACGTTGTTCAACCTGAAAACTAACTTTGTTTTCATGTGTCCCTTTAGACACCTTATAAAGTTTAGGTAACCTCCCAATTAAGGCTTCCATAATCTTCTATTCCATTTTTTCCATATTTATTTTCATCTCTTCCTTATTCTCATCCATCTTATTTTTCATTTCTTTCTTAAATTTTCATCCATATTCTTTTCCATTTGATTTTCCAATTCTCTTTTGAGGTATTCCAAACAATGTGTTAAATACACTTGTTTCAACATACTAACACTCATTTCATCAACTTGGTTCTTTAATTAGGTTAGCCTATTTTCAAAGTCTTCATTTTATTCAAAATCCATGTTTGAGTTTTTATGAGTAGTACTAGTATTATTTCTTGTATAACCCTTTTCCATGTGAAAAAATAATAATTCTCCTATTTTTTCTCTTTATCACAAATTATGAAGCACCAAAAATAGATCTCCCCATAAAAAAATTATGTGAATTGTAAGTTACATACCTTTAAAACCCTTAATTTGGAGTATGAATGGATGGTTGACCTTTTTCCTGATATATTAATGAACTTTGAACCCTTCTAAGTCGTAAATTTTGGCCTATAGTACTCTGATATGACTTCTTAAACTCCTGAAAATTTCACAGTCTAAATCTTAAGACTAATTTTAGGATTAGTAAACAACCCAAACTTCCATGAGATATATCTCACAAATTGTAATTATTCAAAATATGAAAATTTTCTCACATGTAAATTGCTATATCTCTTTAGGATTTTGAAAATTTTAGAGTCAGAAACTTCACAAAAAAAGAAGCTACAACGAAAATGCCAAGCTAACTCTTTTAAAATTAATTTCAGGATTAGTCACAAGCCTTGTCTTCCATGGACTACATATCTTAAAGTATAGAAAAACATACTATGAAATTTGGACCACCTATACTAGGAGATGTATCCTAAATATCTAAACCTTCAAATTGTTACCACCTATACCTTGAGATTTCAACTTAGTCTCCTCCAAATTGCATGGTCTACAACATCACAAAACAAAGGTTATAGCGAAAATGCCTAGATATCTCACTTGGAGGAGAGAAACCCTAGGATCATGAGCTCTAATACCAAATGTTATGATCCAACTCCTTAAAAATGACAAAATTTAAATGAATACATTCCACTTCAAGGGGGAAACCCCCTTTTACAATATATATTCATAAGACAATATGAGATGAGATAAGATTATCCTAAGACTAGGTATCCTTCGCGCGCGCGCGCGTGTGTGTGTGTATAGGAGACGAGGGGTACACATATAATGAAAGGGTACAATGAAAGGTTCTATTTGACCTACTAATATAAAACTAGAAGTGTGATAACTCAATATCTAGGTATTAATAATGGGTTTTATGCTTAACATGGGGATTTTCTTAGGTGTTTTAAAGGGCATATTCATGATTTATACCTTTCGATCTAGCTAAATGGTCATAATTTGGGAAAATAAAAACCCTTTTTAGTGGAATATAAAGAATTTATAATTGAAACAAATGCTTTGGATGCAATGGAATAGTTTTATCAACCTAAAAATGCACTTAAATCAAAGAAAACAAAAGTATGGAAACTCAACTGCAAATCTTGATCTACAACGGGAGAGGGTCTTCAAATGGGATTTGATACCATGTTCAAAAAACATGGTATTACCACATAGGATGAACACCTTCAGTAACCACTCACACAAACAGATCAAATATCATCACACTAATGTTTTTATGTTGCTAAAACCATTGAAGAGGGAAACAATCAACAAACCCAACCAATGTGGCCACTTAAGGCAATATGATAATGCAAAAGAAAAATATTTTACAAGAGATTTTCTCACAATCGATCATTAACAAATGAATCTCCATGCTATTTAAATAGATATAATGGACCAATCAGGTGCTAAGACATGAATCAGTGTAGCCATTAAGATCGAGGAGAATATGAACCTTTATATCAATCTATGTCTAGAACATATCATGACTATTTTATTACATAACTACAAATATATACTAGTTCATACTAAATAAACACACTTTTACCTAAAGACACATTAGACCAAGTTGATCTTAACTAACTCCTAAGTGCCTAAATATATTGACATACCCCCTTAATAACATGGGATTGGATTGAAGGATTTACAAAGGTGACACAATAGGAAAAGGAAGGACGCATTAGAGCCTATAGGTTTGAGTGAAAAAAATGTTGCATCCTAGCCCATATCTTCATTCACCAACACTAGTCAACTTGAGAGTCGAAAATATAGATACAACAAAAGGATCAACATCAACTACATGCAAAACAAAAAAAATTGTCTACATACATTTGTCATAAAAATTGATATTGCAACATGTTTTAAGATGAAAACATTAATGTTGTATCACTCCAGGTAAAATGATCGATCAAACATTGGATCAAAAACTCGGGAAACACCCTTTCCATAACAATAGCATATGTAGGTGTGTCCAAAATAGTATAGTACAAGGAAGACATAGCATATGCGAGTGTGCCCAAAATACTTCAGTACAAAGAATATAAAAAATCCATTTAGCCTTGTTCCATAGATGCCACAACAACATATTAAACACATTTAGGTAGTATATGGTCAGGAAAAATGTCTTACAACCTTCGAGGACAAGTTTCCAATGCTAAATATACATACTCTTCTCACAAAATCAATTATGGGTTATTCTACACAAGGTATAATAATTTTGCATATGTTGTGTGTTGGAGCCGCCCTTCTCTAAATATGTGAAATGTTATACTTAAGCCCAAAAAGATGGATTTCGGGACTTCGTTTATTTCATGATTCTACCCACTAAATCTGCAGTATCCCGACATGCAAAATGGCGAAAACTTTTTTAGTTCTAATCACCATTACTAAATGACTAAGTAGGGATTATCGTCTTTTATTACCTCATACTCTTTCTCTCGGGAGTTACACATTGAACATTTCTCAAACCTTCGACTTGCGAAGTCGCGAAGTTGTGTTAAAGTTACCTAGGTTAATATCAAGAGTAAATCACTTTAAACCTTAGTTAATCATTATCATGATTTCGCGACTCGACGATTGCTTCCCCAAAAGGCAACACCTTTGTAACTCTAATCCACTAAGTCGCGATATTCATTAATTATGCGTGGATTAATTAAAGGCTTAAGTCAAATCACAAACAATCAACTAAATCGCACCATCGTGATTTCGGGTTTTTTAAACTTCAAAGGCTAGGAGCGAAATCATCTTATACGACGAACACCGAAAAAGGGATTAGTGACTAAAGAATACTTAATTAAAAGAACTAAACTAGATTAATTAACACCTTAAACAACCTTTAACACACACAGTTTGTGGATGAAGTTTTGAATGTTTCTGAGTTTTTCCATGTCAAGAATCGTTAAACATTTATGGTATTTATTTGAATTTTAGTGAGGTGATGGATAGTAAGATATCGTTTTACTTCTAAATATTTATATTAAATGATTTTACAGTTCTGTCAGCAAGGACTCGCACAGGCTTAAATGATCAAGACAAAGGGGTTTATTTCATTATTTCAGTTTTCATTTCTATTGCACGCAAAGTCATTTCACTAGGATAACTTCTGTCTGTGTTTTCAATCTTTCTGACAAGGGATCTAGTTGCAAGGTTCTCTATCATGGTTTCATGAAAAGTAACCAAGGAAGCTGTCGAGAGTTCAGGTCAGGGTTCATGTGTTTTTTCTGATACCTCACCCCTAAGTATTAATTCTGTCAAAACATGGACGTACGTTTCCAACATTCTACAATCCAAGTCAATAAACTGTTCGAATGATTCCAGCGATAACGAGAAGGATGACTTGTACACCAAATACAAAATCGTCGCTCAAGCAGAGATGCACAAAATAGCGGCAAGGCCATGACTTCTTCCCTATTATGATATGATCAGATGGGAGCTGGACCATGTGGACATCTCTACTAGGACAATTATCAGCGAATAGAGGGTGGCAATTGGAACTTTCAGACCAGAGAATTTACAGGAAATGTATAAATTGTCACCCACACCGAGCCTTACTCACAATGATGAATTCCTAGAGGGTTTCAAGAAGAATGAATGCGAGCAGTATGGAAAAAATTGATCCGATCTGATCAAAGATTGGGTTTCTCACCCCTTGAAATTCAGGGCTGATACTAATGGAATTTATTCAATCTCCTCCTTAGAGCCGCAATTCAAGTATATAGCAATGATGGCTTGTAGGCTATATGGGAAGGAGGGCACTACTCACTTTTTCCTCCCATGGGTACCTCTTATTCATACAGTGGCTGAGGGTTTTTCTTTCGACTGGGCCAAATTGTTGTCTAATAGTCTGGCCAGTCAAATTGCTAAATACCGAGCGCAAAAGGCGAGCAGGAAAGCAACTTCATTCTTTATGTCTACTTACATCATGGACACTATCTGCTTCATGACACCTTTCTCACTAATGAACTGGAGCTGGGCTCCATCTAATACAGAGCCTATTCATGTCTACCACTCGAAATTTTGGGAGGATAAAGCCAAAGAATTCGTCTACGATATCTTCAATTGGGTAATGGTACCAGTGCATGTCTCCATATTCGAACATCCGCCTCCTAGGATTTTGGATAACATCACGAACAACCTGAGTAGTGTGGCAGATTGGTATATAGAAGCGGAATTTTCATACATCAGGGTCTTTGGCACCTTTGTTCCCCCATACACTCTACCGCTATTCTTTCCAGATAAGCTAGTGTGTCACGAGATCGCCAAACAAACTATGCTCGACGAGATAAGAAAAGAGCTCAAAGGAGTATCTAAAAAGGTATGGTCTCCCTTTTCCATTCACATTGGTGCATATTCTTTATTATATTTTGGCCATGCCAGAGCCGAGGCTATAGACTTAGAGGAAATGAAATTGGTGCACATTGAGTTTAAGAAGCACGACCCTAATAAGGTTGTGAAAAATCACTTGGTGAGTTTTGGCTTGAAGAAATATGAACACAAGGATTTGCCTCATGATGAAATCTTCTAGGGTGTGAGGTCCTACTCTGAAGTCCTAGGTCAGATTCAAGCCCTGTCGCCTGGAGATAAGGCTGATTTCTTTAAATTCCAGGAGCACCGGCGGAGTTGTCTCTCCCAGTTTTTACAGGGTGAAACCCCAAAGCTTTAGGTTACACAGAAAAAATAAGCCAAAGTCTCAAAGGACTCGAGTCCTGACAAGGAGGAGAACCAAGAGAAAACAAGGGAGGTTGGGACCTCAGAACGAGGAGTTGAAATCCTCGATCAACAGGAAAGAAACCTAGAAAAGCGTATGTCGGGCAAGAAGGTCCAAAGTCAAGCAAAGATACCCTTGCAAGGGGTGGGTGACTCACTATTGCTCATATCAAGTAAGCCAGCCACAAATGTTATCCTAAAACAATAATTCAAGGAAATCGGTAGTCCCATTGCTTCTATCACACCCTTACAGTTCACAAAGGGGAACCTCGATGTGTGATGGATTTTCAATGAAGAACTAATGCCCATTTATGTAGAAGAGTTACCTCCTAATGAATTTTTATTCGATAAGAAAAGGAAGGCCATGGTGAAGCAAGAATCGTATAAAAAAGTGGGCACAGTGGCTAAAAACTTTAAAATCCTGATAGAAGGAAAGGTCGTAGAAGAGGAAGAATTCACCAACGAGATAGCAGGAACACTGGGGGCTTATGCTACAACCAACCAGTATTCAGTTGGAACTTTGAAGGCATAGTTGAAATGAAAGAACCTCTTGATTGGTAAGTTGGAAGCTAAGGTGGCTATGGTGGAAGAAAATGCCAGGGATGAGGTGAGAAAAGGCCTCGACCAAGCCAAAATAATCGACCTGCAGGAGATCGAGAAACTTAGATCCGACCTTGAGAAGACGCACTAATCGACATAAATAAGCCAAACGTAGGTAAGCCAACAAGAGCAACAAATAATACCAGTTACAGTCGAAATTGGATGTTGCCAAAAACCAGGTCTTAGACATAAAGATATTCCAATCCCAAGCCACTGAAATCTGACATAAGGTATTAGCAGCTCAACAGGACTTGCTTGCTAAAGTGGGAACCATTCAGAATCACTTTCAGATGATAAATCAAGTGCTAGAAGATATCTCTTTGAGAGAAAGAGAAGCTGGGGCAGCTCGGGTTGCTTTCCAGGAGGCTGTTATAGCCACAAGGAAATTAGAGATGGTCAATAGCTCCAAATTATCTATCGCAGAACAAACTAGAGGGAATATCTTACTGAAGGTGTGGGAGTAGAATATATCAGAGAGCGGGGGGGAGAGATAAAGAGGTGAGGAATTCTTGTGAAGAAACATTCGCCTTGATAAATAAAATTTTGTTAGACCTTGATAAGGAAGGTAGTGTTGGGATGCTGGGCAAAATCAATATAGCTAAACACCTGCTAGATATCAAGGAAAATGTGGAAAAGGAGCAAGCTTAAATATCCTAGATAAGTCAGGTTGATATGGTCCAAGTGGAAAAATGGCTAGTAAAGCCAAGTTTACAATTATGGTCTATCATCACGGAAGACCGACAAGTGGGAAAAATATTGCCACAGTTGGCAAAGAATTGTTACACTTTTGAGGAAAACAACCAAGCAGAGCCTTCCAGGTTGATAGCCCAGTTGATTGAAAGGTGTGTCAATTGCATTGAGCGGGTGAAAGGGCAAGCTTTTGGTGTTAAATGATGACAGATGTCACTCCATTCTATTTTCAGAGCCAAAGGAGTAGAGAAAGGAAGGTGCTCTTCCCTTATGAAGGAAGACAAAAGACGAGGAAATGAAACACTTCAATTTTTCATTTGTAACTGACAAGTTTCTAGAACGATTGGAATTCGAAATGTTTAGAAGTTTGTTTAAATATACATTTTGAAAACATCGCCAAAAGGGGGTTTTTCTTTTTTGGGGCCAACTGTGATAGATGATTTCCTATGCCAAAATTAATGAAAAAGTAATTCAAAGACTCTGAATTCTGTGAAGACTGAGTTATGTGTTATTCTCTTTTATCTCATGTCCATTTTCCTTTCTCATATATATCTTTGATGAATGCTTAGCTGCAATTTAGTGCAACTTCTACTGTGGTGATCAACTGTCTAGTCTTCTAAACCTTTACAGTTTTTCCTCTGTATCGGCTATCAGCAGGTAGAAGACCTGTGAATTACTTAGATCTCTATATTTTATGCTTTGTCAAAGTGTTTTCTTGTCTATTTTCTTCTTCTGTTACAAGGTGAGATTCTCCCTTATTTGGAGCCTTGCATTGTTGACATCTTGATGTTTTCTTACGTTTCATGCATGATTTTTTAAAGTTAGCTTAGTAATGGGAAAAGGCCTTTGGCTTTGTTATACTATTAATTCGGATCTAAGAAATCTTTCTTATATAATCTAAAATTGAAATATCATTTTAAAACATCAACCCCCTTTAAATCTCTATTTCTCCATGACTGTACCCGTTGTAAGACAACCCAACATTGAACCCGGCCTATCGGATCAAATCGGCATCGCTTTGAATCTTTTTGATACTACACTTAAGACTGCCATCACCCGGGTAGAGCTCAAATGTTCATGGATAGCCATCGAATGGGATATCAACATCCAAGAATATTTGGAATCTAGACAAAGACAACTCAAAAATCGGCCATAGCTTCCTTCCCTGAAGTTTGTTCTTTCCCTTTTTATCACTCACTCACTTTGGGATTCCTAGACACTATACTTTATAGCCTTAAGTACAGACTCTAGGACAACATTGTGTACAATAATTCTGCTTCAAATAACCACCTATGCAACAGACAAGCGACATATTCCACAAGTCCCTAAATACCGAGAAGATACCTCACATAGATGCTAAAAAAGTACAAGACACCATGATGATCAACCAAGCATCATGCAACACAGACAAGGTCTAAAAAGTGCAACCTATAGGAATTTTTACTAAAAATGCATATTTCATAAATTATAGAGATCATTTTCAAGAATTAGGAGAAGAAAAACATGCAATTTTATAGAGATTACACAAACTGATACAAAATCATTATCAAACCTACATTCACACCTTTAATACCACTTTCCATCATATCACTCATCAACCTTATCATTCTTGCAAACCCTAGAATCAATTCAACGGTCACATTTCATAAATTACACTATATTTTTTTAAACCACCCACTCCATTTCGTTTCCACATCCTTTCCATACCTTCTACATCATTCCCTACCATCAGAACATATTCCTATGCATTCGAAAAAAATAAAAACTCAAGACTATGTAAGTACTATGTGAAGCTACAGGAGCAACCTCATACACTACTACATGAACTTACGATGGAAACTATAACATGAAAACATGCTAAAGAAGCTATAGGAGACCTCCAATGTTAAGCCCTAATATTGGCTCATTACCACTTAATTGGGGCATATTAGATTAGTAATGTTATTTTATTTATGTCGTCTTTAGGCCATTAGTTGTGATTTAGATTAGTAATGTTATTTTATTTATGTCGGCTTTAGGCCACATTAGTTGTGATTTAGATTTAGTAATGTTATTTTATTTATGCCTACTTTAGCTATTAAACTCCTAGTCTCCTATATATACCAAGAGACATTTTCATTTTAGGTTCCATTCTAGGCTCTGAAATACTTAAGGGGTGGTCTTGTACTTGAACATTTAAGTGGGGTAAAAGGAGGTTTCCCCCTCGAAGAGGCTTATTATCTGAAATTATCTCTTTTTCAAGGCGTTGAGTACCTTTCCTGAAGTTTTTCTATGCTATATTGATGTTTGGTTCTTAACATCCAATCACCTCATAGTTTTGAATTTTAGCATATCAAGAGTACATGAGGACTTTCAAGGTTATTTTACACCTATCCAACCAAATTTCTAGTCAATAAAACAACTTTATCATAGAATGCGACTAGACTTAAATACAAGATCCCTTGTAGACCTATAGGAGGTTACATGAAATAGTGAAAGATTGAGTTTTCAAAAACATTCATCACATCAAGAACACCAAGGACTCTTGAAGGAAAATATGAGGCATATACAACACCAAATAAATCCATGCAAACAAATCAATCAACATAAATAAGGTACTTCACTTTTTTGTCTTCAATTTTATTTTATTCAGTCATTTAAATGCCAAACCAAATATATTATCATGGTTGCCAATAAAAACAACAAAAAGACACTTGATTCCTCAACGAGGTGGGCCTCGATTATACATGTTGGGGAGGGGGTCACTTTATTTTGATGAAGCTGGTCATTGTAAGATCGAATTGGTAACATAAGTTAACAAAAGATGATGAAAAGGGTCATTGGAAGACTCATAATTGTAAAAGGTGCTAATGGTGGTAAAAGCCACATTAGCAAGTGTGGAAACGTTTTGAATTAGAGTTAAAAGAACCTCCAACACCTACAAAAATCATATCCATGATCTCCTTCATGCAAGAAATCTTTGATACATCATCTCATACAAACGACTTGCCTAGATCAAAGCACACAAGATTGGTATAAGGATAAGGTACAAGGTTCATGTAACAAACCTCAATTTTGTCATAAAAATAAAAAAATTCTTCTAAGAGAATTATTCTCTAAGTCTGTATGATAGATTTACAATAAGGAGATTAATCCTCAAAAATCGTAATATCCTGTGTATTCAATTTCTGTTTACTCTTCAATACTCATTTAAGTTATACTCGTCTTCATAAGTGGTTAAATGTTAAAACTTTGTAGTAATGCGAAAGGTGGACATAGGCCTAGTACTTAGGTTTTCAGCCTCTTATTAAACATCCACTCTCATACACACGCACAAGCCTAAACTTCAATTCCTCGAAAACTTTAGAGACACAAGGAAGGGGGTCAAAATATTTTCTTTATCATTAGATTTATTGTTTTTTCTTTTGGTAAAGGTGACCACGGACTTCAAGGGCTTCCTTGGGAATTATTCTGTTGACCGAATTCATAACCCAATTATCTACTTGGTTGGAAGCGAATCCCTAAAGTGGAAAATGATTAAACCTTCCAGGATTAACTAACTCCAACCATTGACACTAGATAAAATAACAGTAAAAGGGTTTTGATTAGATCCTTACTTGTCCTCTTAATTTTATTAAATGTGACTAGATGTATTGACAGTAGAATTTAATTTTCTGTCTAGCCATTAATGGAGGTGGAGGGGAAACGAGAGTCACCCTGTACCCTCCTCCAACCCGAATGCTCCACTTCACTACTGTCACAAGGTGCATTTCCTCGTCATACCCACCACATTCAATATGCACGGGCTCATGTTTTAGGGTAGCAACCATTATTTGTTTTCATCTTTGTGCCAATCTACTCTGAGTTGGATCCTGCATTTTCCTTTGTTCTTGACTTTACTGTGCACGGGCATGGTGGCTTGGAGCATCTCCCATATTTCTCCTGTTCGGTATGTATCCATCCTAAATAATAATTTTACTGTAGTTTTCATCCTTTTTTCAGCTTACTGTTCTGCTATTATCCTGTTTATTCCCCGTATGCCCTTCTTTCGCTCCTCCTGTACTCGTGGTTCTTTTATTACTATTCCCGGTTATGCTTAGTCACAAAATAAAATCGTATGTTTAAATGGGTTAGGGTCTTATACAAGCCTATTTATTTTTTATTCTAGAACCTCTCTGGCAAGTTGTTTCTATCCAGGTTGTGAAAAGAAACAGGGGTCCATCCCAAATACTCTTCGATAACTTGTAAGACTGTGATTTTTTCCTTGTTTGAGAATCTCCCAGAAAGGATAGTAGTTGGCCAAACCCTTAAGCAGAGATTAGACTCTGACTGAAGTTAAATATGTTCGTTTAAGTTCTATGTGCCCCCCTTTTCTCTTTTCGAGCGTCTTACCAGGCATATGCGTTTGGGGTTTTGGCATCGTGTTGACCCTGCATTTCCTTAAAACTTATTTGCAGAGTGTTAGATAGATCATTGGTTATGTTCTATTGTTTTYTTTATATTTCTGTAAGATGGATATTGAATTTATGCTTTTATGTAGTTTGGTCATGTTCCAACATTCGTGTATTGGTTCTTGGATCTCTTCTTGTTTCGGTTATTCATTGATTCTTAACGCTAATGATGGGCCCATTTGGTTTTGCGAGGGTACCCATCAGGAAGTTTAGGACTCCTCTTGCCCTTTCGGGTCTGGAGAAATATGTGGCTCCTGGAGATGGCGAAGGATAATCATATCCCTCTACTTAAGTTAAGCATTACTTTGGCGAACTCTTTCCTAAAATTGCTCGTTTCCTTTTATTTTATTTTATTTGTATTTCTATTGAATAAAAATTTAAGGGTATTTATCACAACTCTGTGCAGGGGTTTCGACCACGTGAGGACACACGCTCGAACATTTCACCCCCTCTTAATAGGTACTCGAGTTCCATTTTTCCCCTACCAAGAAGGCCTAGACAGTTAATGGTAGAAGAATTCAATTAAGGAACCATTTCTGTAATTGGTTCGTTGTGTGTTAGATTTTAACTTCGTTACTCCTTCTCACAGTCGAGTTCTGAGAGTCAACTTTAAATTTATATATTTACCCAAGGATTAAATTGATTTCTTACTATGACTTGTATTAAGTATTATTCGAAGGAAAAATATGACTGATTTCTTTCCTATACTGGGACTGTGTTCTCGACATTTCTGAAATGAAATGAATCGTGAATGGTATTTTATTTCCATCTCTTGTAGCCTTACTTCAATTCATTTTTGGCATCGTAGATCCTCGACATACCTATAAGCGTGTTGGTAAATAAAAATACTTGTGTTTTCTCTTGTAATGTTTATCCTGGATCTATAATAGTTTAGACCTATCTTTTTGTTGTGTTCGACCCGAGTGTACTCCAATTTCTAGAACTAAGTACCTAGTTTTCTGAATGTATGAATGTTTGAGTTAATCATTTCCTTGTCAAGCCGGTGAAACCGAAATCTTAAGCCTTGGGTATTCAGAAGAGTATGGAATCTATCAGTGTAACGTGAATGATGTCTCCTTATTTTGATTTTGGCATAATCCTTTACAATTATATTCTACTAATTCTATATCATCCGTTATAACAATTACTGAATGAACACACACACACACACACACACACACACACACACACATATATTGTAACATGAATGATGTCTCCTTGTTTTGATTTTGGCATAATCCTTTACAATTATATGCTACTAATTCTATTCCATCCGTTATAACGATTACTGAATGAATACACACGCACACACACACACACATATATATCTCTGTGTGTGTGTGTGTACATACATATATACATATGTGTATACATACATATATACATATGTGTGTGTATATATATATATATTCATAACTGCAGTCATAATTTTGTTTGATACTTGGTAAACCCTTTATTAAATTAATAAGGCCTTCAAATATGTACAGTAAAAAAAAAGATATAATACTTCTGAAAATTCGTTCCAGTTTTCTACAAATGTTTACACAGGTTTGAAAATCCACTATAGAAATGAACCCTTAAAGTCGTATGGCTCATGATGATCTTATGACAGGTAGAATATTTTCCAGGACTTGAAGTTTCGAAATTTGCATGATGAATTTAATGCTTCGAGCATAATAGATCTATCCTAAACACGACAAAAAACATAGTGGTTTTGTAAAATAGCTCACTGTCCAGATTCAAATGTATTACCACTACATACAATATGTGTTGTTTATAAACCTGTACACTTGTACGTGGAACCTGTGATGAGAATGAGTCACAATATAGTAGTAATATAAGTATATTCCTTAATAGAATAGATGATTATCCAATATATGACCTACATAACCATATAGATACAATCGTTCCTACAACAGATAATAAACTGTAATCATATATATATAAGTTGATATGTAACATATACACAGAATTGCTCAACTCCAAATATTTATGGATAGATCTTCCTAATATTTTGGTTATAGAAATGAATGTACTCCTGTAGATATATCTGTTCTTTCAAGTTCAGGTGTACATAGGTAATTTTTCCTAGAGATTTAACTTTTGACTGTAACTTCATACAAACAAAAAAAAACATATATCATCCATGGAAATTATTTCAGTTTAACACCAACATATGCATAATATCAGATTACCCAATATCATTCAAGCAAAGAATAATATCATTCAAGCAAAGAAGAAGGAATCTAACATATTTGAACCAATTCGTGGAACGACAAAGGGAACAACCACGTTCCTCCCAACCATAGAATAGGCAGCCAAAATCACTTGCCCAATTCACCCCCTAGCCTGACCATGAATGAATGAGAGCAAACTAGGAACTCCTCCTCAGCAATGTCCTTTGTTGCAGACCTCCGACCCTCGGGCCAGAGTCCACTACAAGATCTATCTGAATGACTTCAATGGGCCAAAATAGCTCTTCGGGCTCTTACTCAGAAACCCTTAACAAATTCTATCCACAGGTCCTTCCTTGGAAACCCCACCTACACAAAACATGCGTCGGACGTGAGATTTCACCTCCACGTGGCCACCAACAATGACCTTCCACACGGATTCCTAGATATGACCACGACCCTTTTCCGAAAAGGATTTTCGGGTTTCATGATTTCACAAACCCATATGTCGAGAGTTCTAGCTCCTCGATCCTTCAAAACCTGAAATGATGAAATATGAAATCCCGGTCTTTTTAATTGTGTCCTCCATGATAACAGTCCTCCTTTCGGAACTTCAGGGTTTCCAACGCCGAAATGTTCCGATACCTTGTCTTCAGGATTCTCGAAATGCCGAACCCCGGTATGCCGAAATATGAAATCTTGAGACCGCAACCCCATTCAACAATACGTCGCATTTCGCGACTTCGAGAGTTTCACTATCAAGTTGCTCGACTCTTTGTCCTTGGGACTTTTGAAATCCTGAACCCCGGTATGTCGAAATCTGATCCTCTCTCATGACCCAAAAATACTCCTCCTATGCTTTCAGGAATTCACGTTTCGGAACTTCACGAATCCCGGTGCAACAATTCCTTGTCCTCTCATACTTTCGGTATCCGAAATACCGAAGTACTGAAATCCTGAAACTCTGGTCCTCCTTCTCCTGAGCAAGATCAACGGCCCAAAGCCTCCCTTGATCCAACGACTCATATCCTTTTGAGATTCTATGGGTCAAGAGTTCCGAAATCTTACCTCTACATCTTTCGATAACCAAAATACCGAAATGCTCCTTTCGGGGATTTCCCCGAAACCTCACTTGTATGCACCTTTTCGAGACTTTGGGATTCATGATTTTGTGAATCCTCCACGACAAATGTTCGCTCCTTCGGCCTCCAGGTATCCGAAACCCCGATATGACAAAATGATGAAGTTTCTACTCCAAAGGCAAGTCACATTTTACGAATTCGGGGTTTTCACCATGAAGTGCCCCGGTCTTTTGTCATCGGGATTGCCAAAATGTCAAACCCCGAAATTCAAAAATTTGATGGCTCCACTCCTTTTCATACGAGGATTAAACCTCGTGCAGCTCCTCCTAGATCCGATGGCTATCGATCTGTGTGCCCAGATCTGACAACAGCTGTAGATCCTTTTTGAGCACGTGTTTTCTTCCTTCTCTTTGGAAGATTTTCCAAGTTCCAAAGGTCTCTACCTTTGCTTCCTTCTCTACTGCTATGAAGCCTTTATCCTCGGCTCCCACTTGTGTTCTAAGGATGCTTTCCCTCCTGATATTTCAGGACTTGTGAAACCTTGAAAGGTTTTCCTCGACTTCTTGCGCTTCTTGCAACTGTTTCTCTATGCGCAAAGGCACTCTTCCTCCTGAGATTTATCCTTCTCTAAAATCTTGAAAGATTTCTCGACTTATGCACTCCTTGCAGAGTCTTTGCACAAAAAAAGGTTTTATCCGTCCTGAGATTGGGAACTTGAAACAAGTTCTTCCTATGCACACTCCTTGTGCTTGACAAGCCTTCAGATGACTATCTGTCTGTCAACACTTTACTCAGGTGTTGGCCTAGTGCACTCCTTGCACAAGTCTTTGTCCTCCTTGAGCTTCAACTACTCAGACCCCAATGGTCTATGTTCCTTTCTCCCCTTGAAGGGATGGAAGCTCCCTCTTAGCCTCTTCCTACTCAAGCACTCTTTGCTAAGCCTGAAGGGTGTTCAACAACCCTATGAAGGTCCTCCTGTGACACTTCTCCTGTTCTAGAACTCAAAAGAGTTATTCCTGTGAACTCCTTTCACTGGCTCGATGCCCTCCTGGTAGAGCTTCTTTAGAATCCCTCAGTAACTCTGTCAGTCCTGTGCCCTCCTGCACCAACTCAATGCCCACCTGGTAGAGTTTCCAGAATGCTCAATGATTCTGTCTTCTCAACAAACTCGAAATAGAGTTCTTCTCCTAATGCATCCCGTGCATCTACTCAATGCCCATCTGGCAGAGTTTCTCCAGATTTCTCTCAGTGACTCTATTTCCCTAAATGAACTCAACAAGAGTTCTCTTCTCCACTTAGTGTGCTTTCTCAATGCCCTCCTAACAAAGCTATACATAACTCCTTAGATATTCTACCTTCTACTATGTCCTCCTCTGCACAGTCTCACCTCCAAGGTATTCAACAACCTTGAGGTTTCTCCTTGAGCCAATGACTTCCGTCGGTGCATCCTCCTGGCACATCTTTGTATGAATCTGAAGAATTCAGAAGTGCATCTATGCACTGGCTTTTAGAACCCATAGTGTTCCGTCACACCCTCTTGGCATGAAGCCTCAAAGAACTCCAAACCTGAAATCAAAGAACCCATAGACAATAAATTATGTCTATCCCTACAAATGCATACCTAACATACATCTATAGAATATCATCAACACATAAAGACATTCATTCATGAATACATAAGCACATGAACAAAAACATGTAGAAAAAACTGCTCTGTTTGTATTTATATAAAATGTCTCTTTACAGTGTGTTAGAGCTCGTATTGCAATAGAGTCTCGACTCTCCTCTCTTCTCTTCTCTACTCAACTTACCCAACTAATTCTAACTCATCCTACATACAAAGGATCTTATACATTAGGGGGATCTTCGAGCTCTTCCCTCCAAGCTACCTACCCTATTCAATTACATTGAATTTACAATGAATGGCTGTCTAGTCCGGATCCGATCTAGATCCCAACCTTACAACCTATTTAAGGCAACCTACATCTAAAGCCTGCACATATGCATGGCTTTGGCTCTACCAGCCTTACAAATATTTAATACAAATTTCAAATTCAAAATTTGAAACGAGAGGGTTGCGCCTCTCCCCTTCCATTGAATGCACGCTTGATGAGCTGGCTCGCTGGCGCGCTGCTGGATTGGAGCGATGCTCCTGCATCATACTCCTCTTCTCTAAAAACTTCATGAGCTCTTGCTCATGAGAATCCCAACATCATTGTTGAAATCCACCTGGATCCCAAATAGTTCTTTGGAGTTGTCCATATGCTCCTCTGATTTGTTGTTGTTGCTGCTGCTATCCTATTGCTATGGTAGACCCATTTCTGCTTAGCCTTTATCTGCTGGTAGTCTCTTGTGCTGACTTCAACATCAACCTCCTGACCTGCTCTATCTCCTTGTCTAGCTACTATCCTGGCTGGCTCTATCTTTGCAGTCTGCTCGACTGCATTTCTTCTCTGCAAATGGGTAGATCATCATGATCTCCCATGCCATCTTCTCCATCCCTCGTGGCCTTAACTTGCCACTCTGTGGAAAATTCTAATTCTGCAATATCATTACTGAGTTATTGCTCAGCTTCTCCCTGTGACAGTGTTGCTGCTGCCATATCTCTTTGTGTTGGATCAAGTCCAACCTCTCCCAACTGCTCCTTGGGCTGGTATGCTCCTCTTGCATATCCTTCCAACTTGACTTGTTAGATGTGCATTCTCTGCACTATCATCCTTCTCTCCAGGGCTTCAATCTGCTCACACAGATCAGCAAAGCTCATGTTGTCTACCTCTTCTTATTTTTCTGCTACAAGCTCGAATGCAGTAGTCATCTCTGTTTCAGCTTCCTGGCTGAAAATTTTGAGCCATTCCTCGGAATGCTCATTTCCTTCTTCTGCTTGGGCAGCTTTTGATATCTTCTCCAACTCTTCCTTTTCCTTAACAGTCTCTTCTAGTTTTCTTTCTATTGCTGCTACATCGACAACATAAACTCTTGCCTCAACTGGGCTACCTGGCATGAATATTTGAATTCCTCCAATGATCAGAAAGTGTGTCTGATCCTTCTTCTCCATCAACTCCTCTTGCTGATATGAACTCACCTCTGAGCTCATCTTCTCTCCCTTTCCCACCTGGAAGTATGACAGTTTTCTGCTGCCCCCCTGGCAATCTATGAGATCCTCAGATCTCATCTTATTGCCCACCTGGCAATTTGAATTTCTAGTCTTTCCCTCTTGGCAGTCTATGAGACCCCGCAGTGATCTCACCTTATTTCCCTCTTGGAAACATGAAATTTCCCTGCTGTCCTCCTGACAGTCTATGAGATCCCACCATGATCTCATCTCATTGCCCCCTGGCAATTGGAATTTTTTTTTCTGCCCTCTTGGCAGTCTCTACACACATGGCAGTCTCTGAGTTCTTCCAGTGATCTCAGTTCATCCTTATCATTGAGATTCCTCCCAGTCTCTGGTTCACATACCTGAACCATCTCTTCTTCATCATCCCTGAGGCTTTCAACATGCCTCAACCATCTCTTTAATAGCCTCTGCTGTCTTTTGGCCACCAATTCCCTGACTGGCTATTTTACTTTCCTCTTCATGGGCCATTCATACACCCAATGTGATATTGCATCCTGCTGCATCTGCAGTACAAGTTCCTCCATCCTTGCTCTGATCTCAGTGATCTCTTTATCCACCTCAGCTTTGATCAGCTGTTGATGGTTCTTCTTCCCATCATGTCTATGGCCTTCAGTAGCCATTTTCTGCCTTCTACCTTCCCTCTTGGCAAGTTTTCTACTGTCACTCTACAACCTTGAGTGCTTCCAGCGTCCCCTATAGTCCTCCTGACTGTCTTCTTGACTGTTGTGTACCTGTGAGCAATCTCTACAGAGATTCAACACTCTGTCTCCTTCTTTTCTACCTCGTTCTGCCTACAATATACAGACATAATCAAGCTCTGATACCACTAATGTTGCAGACCCCCGACCCTTGGGCCAGATTCCGCTACAGGATCATTCTGAATTCCTCCAATGGGCCGAAATAGCTCTTCGGGATCTTACTCAAAAACCCTTAACAAATTTTATCAACAGGTCCTTCCTTGGAAATCCCACCTGCACAAAACATGCATCGGGTTTGATCTTTCACCTCCACATGGCCACCAACAATGACCTTCCACACAACTTCCCAATATGACCGCAACCCTTTGCCGAAAAGGATTTTCAAGTTTCACGATTTCGCGAACCCAGATGTTGAGAGTTCTATCTCCTCTATCCTTCGAAACTCAAAATGTTGAAATATGAAATCTCGGTCTTTCTAACTGTGTCCTCTGTGATCACAGTCCTCCTTTCGTAACTTTGAGGTTTCCAACGTCGAAATGCTCCGATACCTTGTCTTCAGGATTCTCAAAATGATGAACCCTGGTATGCCGAAATATGAAATCTTGAGACCGCAGCCCCACTCAACAATACGTCGTGTTTCGCGACTTCGGGAGTTTCACCGTCAAGTTGCCCGAATCTTTGTCCTTGGGACTTCAAAAATCTCGAACCCTAGAATGCTGAAATTTGATCCTGTCTCGTGACCCGACAATACACCTCTTGTTCTTTCGGGAATTCGTGTTTCGAAACTTCATGAAGCCCGACGCAATAATTCCTTTTCCTCTCGTACTTCCGGTATCCGAAATACCGAAGTACCGAAATCCTGAAACTCCGGTCCTCCTTCTCCTGAGCAAGATCAACGACCCAAAGACTCCCTTGATCCAATGGGTAAGATCCTTTTGGGATTCTATGGGTCAAGAGTTCTGAACTCTTACCCCTGCATCTTCCGATAACCGAAATACTGAAATGCTCTTTTCGGGGCTTTCCCTGAAACCTCACTTATATGCACCTTTTCTGGACTTCGGGATTCACGATTTTTTGAATCCTATGCGACAAATGTTTTCTTCTTCGGCCTCCTGGTATCTAAAACCTCGATCTGCCGAAATGCCAAAGTTTCTGCTCCAAAGGCAAGTTGCATTTTACAAATTCAGGGTTTTCACCGTGAAGTGCCCCGGTCTCTTGTCATCAGGATTTCCGAAATGCTGAACCCCAAAATGCCGAAATCTGATGACTCCACTCCTTTTCATACGAGGATTAAACCTCATGTAGCTCCTCCTGGATTTGATGGCTATCAGTCCATGTGCCCATATCTGACGACAGTTGCAGCTCCTTTCTGAGAACGTGTTTTCTTCCTTCTCTTTGGAAGATTTTCCAAGTTCCAAAGGTCTCGACCTTTGCTTCCTTCTCTTCTTCTGCGAAGACTTTATCCTTGTCTCTCGCTTGCATTCTAAGGACGCTTTCCCTCCTGAGCTTTCGGGACTTGTGAAACCTTGAAAGGTTTTCCCCGACTTCCTACGCTCTTTGTAGTTGTTGCTCTATGTGCAAAGGCACTCTTCCTCCTGATCTTTATCCTTCTCTGAAATATTGAAATATTTCTTGACTTCTGCACTCCTTGCAGAGTCTCTGCACACACAAAGGTGCTATTCGTCCTGAGCTTGGGAAATTGAAACAAGTTCTTCTTGCGCACACTCCTTGTGCTTGACGAGCCTTCAGATGACTGTTTGATTGTCAACACTTTACTCAGGTGTTGGCTGGTGCACTCCTTGCACAGGTCTTTTTCCTCCTTGAGCTTCAACTTCTCAGACCCCAATGGTCTCTGTTCCTTTCTCCCCTTGAAGGGATGGAAGTGCCCTCTTAGCCTCTTCCTTCTCAAGCACTCTTTGCTAAGCTTGCAGGGTGTTCAACAACCCTGTGAAGGTCCTCCTGTGACACTTCTCTTATTCCAGTACTCAAAAGAGTTCTTCCTATGAACTCCTTGCATTGGCTTGATGCCCTCCTGGTAGAGCTTCTTCAGAATCCCTCAGTAACTCTGTCAGTACTGTGCCTTCTTGCACCAACTCAATGCCCACCTGGCAGAGTTTCTAGAATCCTCAGTGATTCTGTCTTCTCAATGAACTCAAAATAGAGTTCTTCTCCTAATGCATCCCGTGCATCTACTCAATGCCCACCTGGAAGAGTTTCTCCAAATTTCTCTCAGTGACTCTGTTTCCCTTAATGAACTCAACAAGAGTTCTCTTCTACACTTAGTGTGCTGGCTCGATGCCCTCCTGACAGATCTATACAGAACTCCTCAGAGATTCTACCTTCTACTGTGTCCTCCTCTGCACAGTCTCACCTCCAAGGTATTCAACAACCTTGAGGTTTCTCCTTGAGCCAATGACTTCTGTTGGTGTGTCCTCCTGATACGTCTTTGTCTGAAGGCACAGAATTCAGAAGTGCATCTATGCACTAGCTTTCAAAACCCGCAACGTTCTGTCACACCCTCTTGGCATGAAGCCTCAAAGAACCCCAAACCTGAAATCAAAGAACCCACAGACAGTAAATTATGTCTATCCCTGCAAATGAATACCTAACATACATCTACATCATATCATCAACACATAAAGACATTCATTCATGAATACATAAGCACATGAACAACAACATGCATACAAAACTGCTCTGTTTGTATTTATATAAAATGTCTCTTTATAGTGTGTTCGAGCTCGGATTGCAATAGAGTCTCGACTCTCCTCTCTTCTCTTCTCTACTCGACTTAGCCAGCTACTTCTAACTCATGCTACATACAAATGATATTTTACATGAGGAGGCTCTTCGAGCTCTTCCCTCCAAGCTACCTACCCTATTCAATTACATAGAATTTACAATGAATGGTTGTCTAGTCTGGATCGGATCTAGATCCCAGCCTTACAACCTATTTAAGGAAACCTACATATAAATCCTATGCATATGCATGGCTTTAGCTCTACCATCATTACAAAAATTTAATACAAATTTCAAATTTGAAATTTGAAATGAGAGGGTTGTGCCTCTCCCCTTCCATTGAATGCATGCTTGATGAGATGGCTGGCTGGCGCGCTACTGTCTTGGAGCGATGCTCTTGCATCATACTCCTCTGTTGTGAAAAATTCATGAGATACTGCTCATGAGCTTCCCAACATCGTTGCTGAAATCCACCTGGATCCCAAACAATTCTTTGGGGTTGTCCATCTACTCCTCTGCTTTGCTACTGCTGCTGCTATGGCAGACCATTTCCTTCTCAGCCTTTCTCTACTAGCAGTCTCTTGTGATAAATTCAACATCAACCTCCTGACCCACTCTATCTTCTCATCCTGTTGTTGTCCTGGCTGGCTCTGTCTTTGCAGTCTGCTTGGCTGCATTTATTCTCTGCAAATGGGTAGATCATCATGATCTCCCATGCCATCTTCTCCATCCCTCGTGGCCTTAACTTGCCACTCTGTGGAAGATTCCAATTCTGCAATCTCATTACTGAGCTATTGCTCAGCTTCTCCCTATGACAGTGTTGTTTCTTCCATCTCTCTTTGTGTTGGCTCAAGTCCAACCTCTCCCAGCTGCTCCTTGGGATGTTATGCTCCTCCTGCATCTGCTTCCAATTTGACTTGTTGGATGTGCATTCTCTGCACTATCATCCTTCTCTCCAAGGATTCAATATGCTCACACAGATCAACAAAGCTCATGCTGTCTGCCTCTTCTTATTTTTCTGCTGCAAGCTCAAATGCTGCAGTCGTCTCTGTTTCAGCTTCCTGGCTGAAAGTTTTGAGCCATTCCTTGGAATGCTCATTTCCTTCTTCTGCTTAGGCATCTTTTGATATCTTCTCCAACTCTTCCTCTTCTTTGGCAGTCTCTTCTAGATGTCTTTCTGTTGCTGCTACATGGACAACACAAACTCTCGCCTCAACTGGGCTACCTGGCAGGGATATTTGAATTCCTCCAATGATCAGAAAGTGTGTCTGATCCTTATTCTCCATCATCTCCTCTTGCCGATATGAACTCACCTCTGAGTTCATATTCTCTCCCTTTCCCACTTAGCAGTATGGGAGTTTTCTACTGCCCCCCTGGTAGTCTATGAGATCCTTGGATCTCATCTTATTTCCCACCTGGCAATTTGAATTTCCAGTCCTGCCCTCTTGGCAGTCTATGAGACCCTATAGTAATCTCACCTTATTTCCCTCTTGGCAACATGAAATTTCCCTGTTGTCCTCCTGACAGTCTATGAGATCTCATAGCGATCTCATCTCGTTGCCCCCCTGGCAATTGGAAATTTCTGTTCTGCCCTCTTGGCAGTCTCTTCACACATGGCAGTCTTTGACGTCTTCCAATGATCTTAGTTCATCCTCATCATTGAGATTCCTCCTAGTCTTTGGTTCACATACCTGAATCATCTCTTCTTCATCATCCCCGAGGCTTTCAGCATGCCTCAACCATATCTTTAACAACCTCTGCTATCTTTTGACCACCAATTCCCTAACTGGCCATTTTACTTTCGTCTTCATGGGTCATTCATACACCCAATGTGATCTTGCATCCTGCTGCATATGCAGTGCAAGTTCTTCCATCCTCGCTCTGATCTCAGTGAGCTCTTTATACACCTTACCTTTTCTCGACTATTGATGGTTCTTCTTCCCATCGCATATATGGACTTCAGTAGCCATTTTCTTCCTTCTACTTGCCCTCATGGAAAGTATGTTGCTGGCACTCTACAACCCTGAGTGCTTCCAGCATCCCCTACAGTCCTCCTGACTGTCTTCTTGACTGTTGTGTACCTGTGAGAAATCTCTACAAAGCTTCAACACTCTGTCTCCTTCTCTTGTACCTCATTATGCTTGCAGTATATAGACAGAATAAAGCTCTGATACCACTAATTTTGCAGACCCTTGACCGTCGGGCCATAGTCCGCTACAAGATCATTCTAAATTCCTCCAATGGGTCGAAATATCTCTTCGGGCTCTTACTCAGAAACCCTTAACAAATTCTATCCACAGGTCCTTCCTTGGAAACCCCACCTGCATAAAACATGCATCGGGCACGAGATTTCACCTCCACATGGCCACCAACAATGACCTTCCACATGGCTTCCCATATATGACCATGACCCTTTCCAAAAAGGATTTTCGGGTTTCATGATTTCGCGAACCCAGATGTCAAGAGTTCTAGCTCCTCGATCCTCTGAAACCTGAAATGCCAAAATATGAAATCCCAGTCTTTCTAACTATGTCTTCCATGATCACAGTCCTCCTTTCGGAACTTCGGGGTTTCCAACGCCAAAATGCTCCAATACCTTGTCTTCAAGATTCTTGGAATGTCGAACCCTGGTATGCTGAAATATGAAATCTTGAGACCACAGCCCCACTCCAATACGTCGCGTTTCACAACTTCGGAGGTTTCACCGTCAAGTTTCTCGACTCTTTGTCCTCAGGACTTCCAAAATCCTGAACCCCAGTATGTTGAAATCTGATCCTGTCTCATGAGCCGACAATACTCCTCTTGCGCTTTTGGGAATTCATGTTTCAGAACTTCACAAATCTCGGCGCAACAATTCCTTGTCCTCTCATACTTCTGGTATCTGAAATACCGAAGTATTGAAATCCCAAAACTCTGTTCCTCCTTCTCCTGAGCAAGATCAACGACCCAAAGCCTCCCTTGATCCAATGGCTCAGATCCTTTTGGGATTCTATGGGTCAAGAGTTCCGAACTCTTACCCCTGCATCTTCCGGTAACCAAAATACTGAAATGCTCCTGTCAAGGATTTCCCTGAAACCTCAACTGTATGCACCTTTTCGGGAATCCAGGATTCGAAATTTCATGAATCCTCCACGAAAAATGTTCTCTCCTTCGGCCTCCCGGTATCCGAAACCCAGATATGCTGAAATGTTGAAGTTTCTACTCCAAAGGCAAGTCGCATTTTACGACTTCCGGGTTTTCACCGCGAAGTGCCCCGGTCTCTTGTCATCGGGATTTCCGAAATGATGAGCCCTGAAATGCCAAAATATGACGGCTCTGATCCTTTGCATACAAGGATTAAACCTCGTTCAACTCCTCCTGGATCCGATGGATATCGGTCCGTGCACCCAGATCTGACAACAGTTGTAGCTCCTTTCTGAGCACGTGTTTTCTTCCTTCTCTTTGGAAGATTTTCCAAGTTCCAAAGGTCTCGACCTTTGCTTCCTTCTCTTCTGCTGTGAAGCCTTTATCCTCGACTCTCGCTTGCGTTCTAAGGATGCTTTCCCTCTTGAGCTTTCAGGACTTGTGAAACCTTGAAAGGTTTTCCCCAACTTCCTGCACTCCTTGCAGCTGTTTCTCTGTGCGCAAAGGCACTCTTCCTCCTGAGCTTTATCCTTCTCTGAAATCTTGAAATATTTCTTGACTTATGCACTCCTTGCAAAGTCTCTTCACAGACAAAGGTGCTATCCATCCTAAGCTTAGGAACTTGAAACAAGTTCTTCCTGATTACACTCCTTGTGCTTGATAAGCCTTCAGATAGTTGTCTGTCTGTCAACACTTTACTTAGGTGTTGTCCTAGTGCACTCCTTGCATAGGTCTTTGTCCTCCTTGAGCTTCAACAACTCAAACCCCAATGTTCTCTATTCCTTTCTCCCCTTGAAGGGATGGAAGTGACCTCTTAGCCTCTTCCTACTCAAGCACTCTTTGCTAAGCCTGCAGGGTGTTCAACAACCCTGTGAAGGTCCTCCTGTGACACTTCTCCTGTTCCAGAACTCAAAAGAGTTCTTCCTGTGCACTCCTTTCACTAGATCGATGCCATCCTAGAAGAGCTTCCTCAGAAACCCTCAGTAACTCTGTTAGTCCTGTGCCCTCCTGCACCAACTCAATGCCCACCTGGCAAAGTTTCCAGAATCCTCAGTGATTCTGTCTTCTCAACGAACTCGAAGTAGAGTTCTTCTCCTAATGCATCTCTGCTCAATGCCCACTTGGCAGAGTTTCTCCATATTTCTCTGAGTGACTCTGTTTCCCTTAATGAACTCAACAAGAGTTCTCTTCTGCACTTAGTGTGCTTTCTCTATGCCCTCCTGGCAGAGCTATACAAAACTCCTCAGAGATTCTACCTTTTACTGTGTCCTCCTCTGCACAGTCTCACCTCCAAGGTATTCAACAACCTTGAGGTTTCTTCTTGAGCCAATGACTTCTATTGGTGCATCCTCCTGGAACGTCTTTTTCTGAATCCACAGAATTCAAAAGTGCATCTTTGCACTGGCTTTCAGAACCCACAGTGTTCTGTCACACCCTCTTGGTATGAATCCTCAAAGAACCCCAAACCTAAAATAAAAGAACCCACAGACAGTCAATTTTGTCTATCCTTTCAAATGCATACCTAACATACATCTACAACATATCATCAACACATAAAGACATTCATTCATGAATAAATAAGCACATGATCAACAACATGTAGAAAAAACTGCTCTGTTTGTATTTATATAAAATGTCTGTTTATAGTGTGTTCAAGCTCGAACTGCAACAGAGTCTCGGCTCTCCTCTCTTCTCTTCTCTACTTGAATTACTCAGCTACTTCTAACTCATCCTACATACAAATGATCTTTTACATGAGGGGGCTCTTCAAGCTCTTCCCTCTAAGCTACCTACCCTATTCAATTACATTGAATTTACAATGAATGGATGTCTAGTCAGGATCGGATCTAGATCCTAGCCTTACAACCTATTTAAGGAAACCTACATCTAAATCCTGTGCATATGCATGGCTTTGTATCTACCAGCCTTACAAACATTTAATACAAATTTCAAATTCAAAATTTGAAATGAGAGGGCTGAGTCTCTCCCCTTCCATTGAATGCACACTTGATGAGCTGGTTGGTTAGCATGTTGTTAGCTTGGAGCGATGCTCCTACATCATCCTTCAATTATAGTAGATTCCTCTTGCCTCACACTCACTCAGTAGTGTTCATAACAACAAGTAAAAATCAATAGTCTCTTTCCCAGCATACTTGGCAGCGTCCTGCCTCCTCACATATGCTAATTATCAATTTGCCTAGGTATTTTTCCCTCCCTTGGGAATTTTCATAGCTTTCTAAATCCACGATTTTTAGGGGCTGCCAATGGAAAAGTCACTAATTTTCCACTTGTAACAATCAGCCTAGAGGTAGTTCCAACATGTTCCCCACTCATGGAGTCATGGTCAGTTAAATTTAACATGGTTGTTCCATTTGTCCTCCTGAAATCAATATAATTTTTATTTTTTTTATACAAGTGTCATAGTCAAATAGTTATTTGGGTCAAATTAGGTCTCTCCCCAATAGTCATAATAATTAATTACAATTATCAAATTTGAAATTCGGAATTGCCATAAATGGAAAAATTTTTCCAAATTCGAATTTACTAAAAACGGAATAAATTTCCAACAAATTTAAATTTCAAAAATACTTTATTTTTGGGGATGTCACATCCTTTCCCCCTTCAGTAAAACATTGTCCTCAGTGTTCGTCCCTTCCTTGGAACAATATTGGATTAGATTTCTGCAAATCTCCCTCCAACTCCCAAGTGGCCTCCTCAGGACTAAAGTGCTTCCATTGCACCTTTACCTAAGCGACGACTCTGTTTCGAAGTGCTATTTCTCTCTGGTCTAGAATGTGCAGGAGTTCCACCTAGAACTCGCCTTTGGGTTCCACCTACACCAAGTTCCAATCAATCATATGAGTAGGGTTATGAATGTATTTTTCTAACAAAGAAACATGAAATACTTTATGAATTCTTAGATTAGCGGGAAGTGCAAGTTGGTATGCTACATGTCTAATTCAAGATAGTATCTCGAAGGGACCACAAAACTTGGGTGCCATCTTGGCACAGTTCCCTAACTTCAATGATCTCTTTTGTGCTTTGACCTTCAAATAAGCATGGTCTCCCACTTGAAATTCCAAGTGTCTTATTTTCTAATCTGCGTAGCTCTTTTGTCTATCCTGTGATTCTTTCAAGTTCTGGTGTACCTTCCTTACCATGTTCTCCATTTCTTGGAGCATCTCTGGTCCAACCATGAGTCTGTCAGCCGGGTTATCCCAACTAATTGGAGTCGTACACTTTCTTCCGTATAGTACTTCAAGGGCTCAACTTAGCTGAAGTTTGGTACCCATTGTTATAAGCAAATTCTACCAAGTGCAGGTAGTCTTCCCACTTGCTCGGTTTTGTTCTTACGTACATGCAGAGCATATCCTCTATAATTTGGTTTGTTCTTTCGGTTTGTCCATCCGTTTGTGGATGATAACTTGTACTGAAATTCATATTAGTATTTATCCATGCAAACAATTCCTTCCAAAAAGCGGATGTGAATTTTATGTCTCTATTTGAAATCACCATTTTAGGAATACCATGCAGTCTAAAAATTTCTTTCATGAATATTTCAGCAATGTTTATAGCTTTAAAAGTAGACTTTATAGGAATAAGGTGTGCAGACTTACTGAGTTTATCGATTACAACCATGATAGAATCATTCTGTTTCTGAGTTTTAGGCAAACCTGTTATAAAGTCCAACAATATGGTCTCCCATTTCCATTTTGGTACTGGTAATGGCTGTAATAGGCCGACTGGATGCTGGTGCTCGACCTTAACCTGCTGACAATCCTGGCACCTAGCCAAGTATTCTGCTATTTCTCCTTTCATATTAGGCCAGTAAAATAGTTTTCTAATTGTTGTTATTGTTTTCTAGTAACCTGGATGGCCAGAATACAGTTTCTTATGCACTTCATCCAAAACTATTAATTTTAACTCTGTTGAATCTGGTATGTAAAGTCTGTTTTTAAATCGTAATGGTCCCTTTTTGTCGATACTTAGATCTGGTTTATCTGAGTTTGTGGTACTATTTTGTAATTCTTCCATCATCTTAGTGTAATTTCCATCATTAATGTCTGTCGTCCTTATCCTTTGTTCCAGATCACTTTCTGACCTGCTGATATTTATCTCAAATAACCCATGGACTATTCTGCTTAAAGCGTCTGCTACTTTATTTTCCTTACCCTTGATATGTCTGACCTCGAAGTCGAATTATCTCAAGAAGGATAGCCATATTGCTTGTCTTGCATTAAGGTCTGGTTGGTTAAACAGATATTTCACCCCGCTATTATCCGTGAATAGTATAAATTTTCTGCCCATTATGTAGTGTTGCCACATTTTTAAGGCGTGTATTACCGCTCCCAATTCTAAGTCATGAGTGACATAATTTCTCTCGTGTTCTTTTAATTTATGGGACTCATAACAAATAATGTATCCTTCCTAAGTTAGGACACCACCTAGTCCTTCTCTACTTGCATCAACACATACGGTGAAGTCTTTATCTGGGTCTGCTACCTTCAATATGGGTCCAGTTGTCAATAATTCCTTTAGTTTGTTGAAACTGCCTTGACACTTCTCTGACCAGTTAAACTTGGTCCCTTTCTTTTGTAATGACATGATAGGGTAGGCTATCTTATAAAACCCTTCTATAAGACTACAGTAATATCTGGTGATTCCCATGAATGACCGGATATCTGCTACGTCCTTAGGTACCGACCATTCCATAATGGCTTTTGTCTTCTCTGGGTCTACGACAATGCCTTCTGCTGAAATTACATGTCCTAGATATTGTATTTATTTTTGATAGAAGTCACACTTGTCAAATTTGGCATACAGTTTGTGTTTCCTCAACGTTTGCAGAACTATACTTAAGTGTTCATCATGTTCTTCGTCCATTTTTTAATAGACCAGAATATCATCGATAAATACTACCACGAACTTGTCTAAGTGATGACTGAAGATACTGTTCATCAGGCACATAAATGTGGCTAGTGCGTTAGTGAGTCTGAAAGGTATGACTATGAACTTGTAGTGTCCATATCTTATTCAAAAAGTTGTTTTGATTATGTCCTCATCTTTTATCCTAACTTGATGATAACTGGATCGTAAATCCAACTTTGAAAAGATCTTGGCCTCACCTTCTTGATCGAACAGATCATTTATCCTTGGTAAGGGGTATTTGTTCTTAATAGTCATTTTGCTTAGTTGTCTATAATAGATACATAGTCTTAGAGTATCGTCTTTCTTTTTCACAAAGAGGACTAGTTCCCCCCATGGTGAGACACTCGGTCTGATATACTCTTTGTCCAACAATTCCTGTGATTGTATTTTTAATTTTGTCAGTTCTGGTAGACTCATTCGGTATGGTGCCTTTGAGATAGGGGTTGAACTGGGTAGTAGGTCTATGGAGAAGTCTATTTCCCTTCTAGGAGGTAATTCTAGTATCTCATCCACAAATATGTCTCTGAATTCACGTAGGACAACGAAGTCTTCTAACTTTGGCTTAACTTATTTTTCTAATAGATTCATCACTTGGATGGCATAAACTTGACATCCCTTCCTCATACATTTCTTGAGTTGCATCGCTGAAATTTGTCTGACTGATACCGGTTTTGGTATACCTTGGGTTGTTCTAGCAGTGCCAAAATCGTCTTTATAGCTAAGTATCTTTGTATAAAAAACTAGAACTGCTTTGTGTTGTTCCAACCAATCCATCCTGATAATCATATCGTAAGACCTTAGTGGTAGGATGTTCATATTTGTTCTTATATATTGACCATCTAAGCTTAACTCAAAGTCAAAAATAAAGTCAACTACTTTCCTTTTAGTACCTGTTACTAGTTGTACAAGCCATGATTTTGCATTCTTCCATTTCTGAATTTTATTTGACTCTACTACATCAGGGGTAATATAACTTAATGTAGCTCCAGGGTCAATTAGAACAAAAATTTGGGTGTTATTGATTTTACCTTCGATTTCTACCACATAGGACTGGTGGTCAGCTTGTCGACCATCTATGGTTGCATTTATCCGATGCAGGCTTCTTCCCACATCTCCCACCATCGAGGGTTCCTGCAACTTATGAACAACAGTTCTGTTTGCTTAAATTAAACATGGACAGTTCCTCCTTAGATGAGGCTCTCCGCATTCCCAACACTTTAATGGCTTGCGGGAGCTATCCCCAAACTTTTTCGTTCCCAGGTTTACCAGTTTACCGCTGCTTTGCGTATTTAGATGATTGGAGTGAATATCCTTCCTTGGAAAAATTTTTGTTGCATTCCGATAAGGAGTTGGCTGGTATCCCTTCTTTCGCTAGTTCATTCGATATTTCTTCTTATTCTTCCAGTATTTGGGAAACTCTACCCATTGTTTATACTAGTCATAGCACATTCGTGCTTTCCTGAATACTTCACTCAAGGATTTGGTTGTCAAAATCAATTCTTTCCCTGTAGGACTATGGTAAACAACTTAAGAATCGTTGGATTTTTACCTTGTCCTCCCGGATGTACGGTATGAACCTTAGTAATTCCAAAAATTTATTTATAAGGTCCTCCATCATCATCTGTCTGAGTCATAACTCGTAAAATTCTTTTGTCTTCCTTTCATAATAGATTTCAAAAAGGTATTGTTTCTTGAAATACTTCTTAAAGTCAGACCATTCCAACTGTTTCTCCTTTAGGCCCTTGGCCAATTTCAGGCCTTGCCACCAAATACTGGCCTTCCCTTTCAGATTGTAGATGGCCATTCTGACCTTCATGTTGCTGGAATAATTGTAGATTTGGAAGTATTTTTTGATGTCCAACAACCATGCCTCAGCTTCTTCTCCTGTCCTGGATTCTTCATCAAAGGTAGTTTGTTCAATCTTTTTAAATTCTCCTTCAAGGTGGTCTACTTGTTTTCTTTTTCTGTCTGGTTTAGTTTTGTCTTTAGCTGAAGGTGTTCCTTCAGATGAACTGTCTCCTTTTTCTGTTTCTGTCCCAGAGTTGTTGGAGGCCCTTTTGCTGACTTCTTCATCATGGTTATCATCCTTTGGGGTTTTCTTGGTGACTATACTGCGCAACAGGACTTCATTTATCTCTTGCTGTTCCTGTTGTGATTTCTTCAATTTATCATTTTCGGTTTGAAAATCTGTAGTTCAACAATAAGATTCCTCATTGTTTCCAACACCTCCGTGGGTGAGCTTCCATCACTGTTCTATCTTGGATCTCCAGGGGGTATTTGCTGTGGATTTCCTTCCATCCTAATTTCTGCATCGTCCTGAGCTGCCATAATTAATACAAAGCAGAAAAGGCTTCCTGTTTGTAACCATAAGGTTTACTAGTTTTACATAAATCGGAATATATATACTAAGCAACTAATGTGGCCCTGTTCAGGCCCAGTGTTGTAAATTTTTCTCTGATACCATATGTAATAAACCTCAATTTGGTCATAAAAAAAAGAGAAATTCTTCTAAGAGAATTACACTCGAAGTCTGTATGATAGATTTATAATAAGGGGATTAGTCCTTAAAAATTGTAATATCCCGTGGATTCAATTTTTGTTTACTCTTCAATACTCATTTAAGTTATACTCGTCTTCATAAGTGGTTAAATGTTAAAACTTTGTAGTAATGTGAAAGGTGGACATAGGCCTAATAATTAGGTTTTCAGCCTCTTATTAAACATTCACTCTCATACACGCGCACAAGCCTAAACTTCAAGTCTGAGAAAACTTTAGAGACACAAGGAAGGGGGTCGAAATATTTTCTTTAATGTTAGATTTATTGGTTTTTATTTTGGTAAAGGTGACAACGGACTTCGAGGGATTCCTTGGGAATTATTCTGTTAACTAAATTCATAACCCAATAATCTACTTGGTTGGAAGTGAATCCCTAAGGTGGAAGATGATTAAACCTTCCAGGATTAACAAACTCCAACCATTGGGACTAACTGAACTAGTAGTAAAGGTGTTTTGAGGAGATCCTTGTCCTCTTAATTTTATTAAATGTGACTAGATGTATTGCTAGTCAAATTTAATTTTCTGTCCAGCCATTAATGGAGGTGGAGGGGAAATGAGAGTCACCTTGTACCCTCCTCGACCCGAATACTCCACTTTACTGTTGTCACATGGTGCATTTCCTCATCATACCCACCACATTCAATATGTGCGGGCTCATGTTTTATGGTAGCAACCATGATTCATTTTCATCTTTGTGCCAATCTACTTTAAGTTGGATCCTGCATTTTCCTCTGTTCTTGACTTTACTATGCACGGGCATGGTGGCTTGGAGAATCTCCCATATTTCTCCTGTTCGGTATGTATCCATCCTAAATAATAATTTTACTGTAGTTTTCGTCCTTTTTTCAGCTTATTGTTTTGGTATTATCCTGTTTATTTCCCGTAGGCCCTTCTTTCCCTCCTCCTGTACTCATCGTTATTTTATTACTATTCCCGATTATGCTTCGTCGAAAAAGAAAATCGTATGTTTAAATGGGTTAGGGTCTTATACAAGCCTGTATGCTAAGCCTATTTATTTTTTTATTCTGGAACCTCTCTGGCAAGTTGTTTCTATCCGAGTTGTGAAAAGAAATAGGGCTCCATCCCAAATACTCTTCAATAACTTGTAAGACTGTGATTTTTTCCTTATTTGATAATCTACCAGAAAGGATAGTAGTTGGCCAAACCCTTAAGAAGGGATTATACTCTGACTGAATTTAAATATGTTCGGTTAAGTTCTGCGTGCCCCCCTTTTCTCTTTCCGAGCGTCTTACCAGGCATACGCATTTGGGGTTTTGGCATTGTGTCGAACCTGCATTTCATTAAAACTTATTTGCATAGTGTTAGATAGATAATTGGTTATGTTCTATTGTTTTCTTTATATTTCTGAAAGATGGATATTGAGTTTATGCTTTTATGCAGTTTGGTCATGTTCCAACATTCGTGTATTGGTTCTTGGATCTGTTCTTGTTTAAGTTATTCATTGATTCTTAATGCTAATGATGGGCCCCTTTGGTTTTGTGAGGGTACCCATCAGGAAGTTTAGGACTCCTCTTCCCCTTCCGGGTCTGGAGAAATACGTCGCTCCTAGCGATGGCGAAGGATAATCATATTCCTCTCCTAAAATTGCTTGTTTCCTTTTCTTTTTTTTTATTTGTATTTCTGTTGAACAAAACTTTAAGGGTATTTATCGCAACTCTGTGCAGGGGTTTCGACCACACGAGGACACACACTCGAAGATTTCACCCCCTCTTAATAGGTACTTGGGCTCCATTTTTCCCCTGCCAAGAAGGCCTAGACAGTTAATGGTAGAAGAATTCAATTAAGGAACCATTTATGTAATTGGTTTGTTGTGTGTTAGCTTTTAACTTCGTTACTCCTTCTCATAGTCGAGTTCCGAGAGTCAAATTTAAATTTGTATATTTAGCCAAGGATTAAATTGATTTCTTACTATGACTTGTATTAAGTATTATTCGAAGGAAAAATATCACTAATTTCTTTCCTATACTGGGACTGTGTTCTCGACATTTCTGAAATGAAATGAATTGTGAATGGTATTTTATTTCCATCTCGTGTAGCCTTACTTCAATTCGTTTTTGGCATCGTAGATCCTCGACATACCTATAAGTGTGTTGGTAAATAAAAACACTTGTGTTTTCTCTTGTAATGTTTATCCTGGATCTGTAATAGTTTAGACCTATCTTTCTATTGTGTTCGACCCGAGTGTACTCCAATTTCTGGAACTAAGTAACTATTTTCCGAACATACAAATGTTTGAGTTAATCGTTTCCTTGTCAAGCCGGTTCAACTGAAATCTTAAGCCTTGGGTATTCAGAAGAGTTTGGAATCTATCAGTGTAACATGAATGATGTCTTTGTGTTTTGATTCTGGCGTAATCCTTTACAATTTTATGCTACTAATTCTATGCCATCCATTATAACGATTACTGAATGAACATTTACATATATATATAGATATATTCATAACTGCAGTCATAAGTTTGTTTGATACTTCGTAAACCCCTTATTAAATTAATAAGGCCTTTAAATCTGTACAGTAAAAAAAAATGATATAATACTTCTGAAAATTCGTTCCAGTTTTCTACAAATGTTTACACAGGTTTGAAAATCCACTACAGAAATGAACCCTTAAAGTTGTATGGCTCATGATGATCTTATGACAGGTAGAAGATTTTCCAAGACTTGAAGTTTCGAAATTTGCCTGATGAATTTAATGCTTCGAGCATAATAGATCTATCCTAAGAACGACAAAAAACACAGTGGTTTTTTAAAATAGTTCACTATCCAGATTCAAATCTATTACCACTACATACAATATGTGTTGTTTATAAACCGGTACACTTGTACGTGGAACCTGTGATGACAATGAGTCACAATATAGTAGTAATATAAGTATACACCTTAATAGAATAGATGATTATCCAATATGTGACCTACAGAACCATATAGATACAATCGTTCCTACAACAAATAATAAACTGTAATCATTTATATATATAAGATCATATGTAACATATATACATAATTGCTCAACTCCAAATATTTATGGACAAATCTTCCTAATATTTCGGTTATAGAAATGAGTGTACTCCCGTAGATAGATCTATTCTTTCAAGTTTAGGTGTACATAAGTAATTATGCCTAGAGATTTAACTTTTGACTGTAACTTCATACAAAAAAAAAAAAACCATATATCATCCATGGAAATTATTTCAGCTTAACACCAACAGATGCATAATATCAGATTACCCAAAATCATTCAAGCAAAGAGGAAGGAATCTAACATATCTGAACCAATTCATGGGATGACAAAGGGAACAACCATGTTCCTCCCAACCATATAATAGGCAGCCAAAATCACTTGCCCGATTCACCCCCTAGCCCGACCATGAATCCATGAGACCGAACTAGGAACTCCTCCTCAACAATGTCCTTCAATTCTAGTAGATTCCTCTTGCCTCACACTCACTCAGTAGTGTTCATAACAACAAGTAAAAATCAATAACCTCTTTCCCAACACACTTGGCAGCGTCTTGCCTCCTCACATATGCTATTATCAATTTGCCTAGGTCTTTTTCCCTCCCTTGGGAATTTTCATAGCTTTCTAAATCCCTGATTTTCAGGGGCTGCCAATGGCCAAATCACTGATTTTCCACTTGTATCAATTATCCTAGAGGTAGTTCCAACATGTTCCCCACTCATGGAGTCATGGTCAGTTAGATTTAACATGGCTGTTCCATTTGTCCTCCTGAAATCAATATAAAATATTTTGTTTTTATACAAGTGTCATAGTCAAATAGTTAGTTGGGTCAAATTAGGTCTCTGCCCAACAGTCATAATAATTAATTACAATTATCAAATTCAGAATTTCCATAAATGGAAAAAACTTTCCAAATTCGAATTTACTAAAAACAGAATAAATTTCTAACAAATTTAAATTTCAAAAATACTTTATTTTTGGGGATGTCGCATCCTTTCTCCCTTCAGTAAAACATTGTCCTCAGTGTTCGTCCCTTCCTTGGAATAGGATTGGATGAGATTTCCGCAAATCTCCCTCCAACTCCCAAGTGGCCTCCTCAGGACTAAAGTTCTTCCATTGCACCTTTACCTGAGCGACGACTCTATTCTGAAGCGCTATTTCTCTCCGGTTGAGAATGCGCAGGGGTTCCACCTGGAACTCGCCTTCGGGTTCCACCTGCACCAAGTTCCAATCAATCATATGAGTAGGGTTGTGAATATATTTTTTTAACAAAGAAACATGAAATACATTATGAATTCTTAAATTAGTGGGAAGTGCAAGTTGGTATGCTACGGGTCCAATTCGAGCTAGTATCTCGAAGGGCCCACAAAACCTAGGTTCCAGGTTGGCACAACTCCCTAACTTCAACGAGCTCTTTCGTGATTTGACCTTCAAATAAGCATGGTCTACCACTTGAAATTCCAAGTGTCTTTTTTTCTGATCTGCGTAGCTCTTCTGTCTGTCTTGTGCTTCTTTCAAGTTCTGTTATACCTTCCTTACCATGTTCTCCATTTCTTGGAGCATCGCTGGTCCAACCATGAGTCTGTCAGCCGGGTTATCCCAACTAATTGGAGTCGTACACTTTCTGTCGTATAGTACTTCAAGGGCTCAACTTAGCTGAAGTTTGGTACCCATTGTTATATGCAAATTCTACCAAGTCCAGGTAGTCCTCCCACTTGCTCGGTTTTGTTCTTACGTACATGCGGAGCATATCCTCTATAATTTGGTTTGTTCTTTCAGTTTGTCCATTTGTTTGTGGATGATAACTTGTACTGAAATTCAGATTAGTATTTATCCTTGCAAACAATTCCTTCCAAAAAGCGGATGTGAATTTTATGTCTCTATCTGAAATCACCATTTTAGGAATACCATGCAGTCTAAAAATTTCTTTCATGAATATTTCAGCAATGTTTATAGCTTTAAAAGTAGACTTTGTAGGAATAAGGTGTGAAGACTTACTGAGTTTATCGATTACAACCATGATAGAATCAATCTGTTTCTAAGTTTTAGGAAAACCTGTTATAAAGTCCAGCGATATGGTCTACGATTTCCATTTTGGTACTAGTAATGGCTGTAATAGGTCGGCTGCATGTTGGTGCTTGGCTTTAACCTACTGACAATCCTGGCACCTAGCCAAGTATTCTGTTGTTTCGCCTTTCATATTAGGCCAGTAAAATAGTTTTCTAAGTGTTGTTATTGTTTTTTGTAACCTGGATGGCCAGAATATGGTTTCTTATGCACTTCATCCAAAAATGTTAATTTTAACTTTGTTGAATCTGGTATGTAAAGTTTGTTTTTAAATCGTAATAGTCCCTTTTTGTCGATACTTAGATCTGGTTTATCTAGGTTTGCGGTACTATTTTGTAATTCTGCCATCATCTCAGTGTATTTTTCGTCGTTAATACCTGTCATCCTTATCCTTTGTTCCAGGTCACTTTCTGACCTACTAATATTTATCTCAAATAACCCATGGACTCTTCTGCTTAAAGCGTCTGCTACTTTATTTTCCTTACCCTTGATATGTCTGACCTCAAAGTCAAATATTCTCAAGAAGGCTAGCCATCTTACTTGTCTTGCATTAAGGTCTGGTTGGTTAAATAGATATTTCACCTTGCTATTATATGTGAATAGTAGAAATTTTCTGCCCATTATGTAGTGTCACCACATTTTTAAGGCGTGTATTACCGTTGCCAATTCTAAGTCGCGAGTGACATAATTTTTCTCGTGTTCTTTTAATTTTCGGGACTCATAACAAATAACGTATCCTTCCTGAGTTAGGACAGCACCTAGTCCTTCTTTACTTGCATCAACACATACGGTGAAGTCTTTATCTGGGTCTGCTACCTTCAATATGGGTGCAGTTGTCAATAATTCCTTTAGTTTGTTGAAACTGCCTTGACACTTCTCTGACCAGTTAAACTTGGTCCCTTTCTTTTGTAATGATGTGATAGGGTAGGCTATCTTAGAAAACCCTTCTATAAACCTATGGTAATATCCGATGATTCCCATGAATGACCGGATATCTGCTACGTCCTTAGGTACCGACCATTCCATAATGGATTTTGTCTTCTCTGGGTCTACGACAATGCCTTCTACTGAAATTGCATGTCCTAGATATTGTATTTATTTTTGATAGAAGTCACACTTGTCAAATTTGGCATACAGTTTATGTTTCCTCAACATTTGCAGAACTATACTTAAGTGGTCATCATGTTCTTGCTCCATTTTTGAATAGACCAGAATATCATCGATAAATAATACCACAAACTTGTCTAAGTACCGACTGAAGATACTGTTCATCAGGCACATAAATGTGGCTGGTGCGTTAGTGAGTCCGAAAGGTATGACTACGAACTCGTAGTGTCCATATCTTGTTCAAAAAGTTGTTTTGCTTATGTCCTCGTCTTTTTCCTAACTTGATGATAACCGGATCGTAAATCCAACTTTGAAAAGATCTTGGCCCCACCTACTTGATCGAATAGATCATTTATCCTTGGTAAGGGGTATTTGTTCTTAATATTCATTTTGTTCAGTTGTCTATAATCGATACATAGTCTTAGAGTACCATGTTTCTTTTTCACAGAGGACTGGTGCCCCCCATGGTGAGACACTCGGTCTGATATACTCTTTGTCCAACAATTCCTGTAATTGTATTTTTAATTTTGTCAGTTCTGGTAGACTCATTGGGTACGGTGCCTTTGAGATAGGGGCTGAACCGGGTAGTAGGTCTATGGAGAAGTCTATTTCCCTTCTTGGAGGTAATTCTGGTATCTCATCCACAAACATGTCTCTGAATTCACGTAGGACAACAAAGTATTCTAACTTTGTCTTAACTTATTTTTCTAACAGATTCGTCACTTGGATGGCATAAACTTGACATCCTTTCCTCATACATTTCTTGAGTTGCATCACTGAAACTTGTCTACCTGATACCGTTTTTGGTATACCTTGGGTTGTTCTAGCAGTGCCAAAATAGTCTTTATAGCTAAGTGTCTTTGTATAACAATATAGTATTTCTTTGTGTTGTTCCAACCAATCCATCTCGATAATCATATCGTAAGACCCTAGTGGTAGGATGTTCAGATTTGTTCTTATATATTGACCATCTAAGCTGAACTCAAAGTTAGAAATAAAGTCAACTACTTTCCTTTTAGTACCTCTTGCTAGTTTTACAAGCCATGATTTTGTGTTCTTATGTTTCTTAATTTTATTTGACTCTACTACATCAGGGGTAATATAACTTAACGTAGCTCTAGGGTCAATTAGAACAGAAATTCAAGTGTTATTGATTTTACCTTCGATTTCTACCACCTAGGATTGGTGGTCAGCTTGTGACCATCTATGGCTGCATTTATCCGATGCGGGCTTCTGCCCACGTATCCTACCGTCGAGGCTTCCTGCAAATTATGAAAAACATTTCTGTTTACCGAAATTAAACATCGATAGTTCCTCCTTAGATGAGGCTCTCTGCATTCCCAACACTTTAATGGCTCATGGGAGTTGTCCCCAAACTTCTTCATTCCCAGGATTACCGGTTGACCACTGCTTTGCGTATTTGGATGATTGGAGTGAAAATCCTTCCTTGGAAAACGTTTTGTTGCATTCCGATAAGGAGTTGGCTGGTATCCCTTCTTCCGCTGGTTCATTCCATCTTGCTTCTTATCCTTCGAGGCTTTGGGAAACTCTACCCATTGTTTATACTGGTCATAGCACATTCGTTCTTTCCTAAATACTTCACTCAAGGATTTTGGGTTGTTAAAATCAATTCTGTCCCTGTAGGACTGTGGTAAACAACTTAAGAATCACTGGATTTTTACCTTATCCTCCCTAATGTACGGTACGAACCTTAGTAATTATAGAAATTTATTTATAAGGTCCTCCATCGTCATATGTCTGAGTCGTAACTCATAAAATTATTTCATCTTCCTTTCTTAATAGCTTTCAGAAAGGTATTTTTTCTTGAAATACTTCTTAAAGTCAGACCATTCCAATTGTTTCTCCTTTAGGCCCTTGGCCAATTTTAGGTCTTTCCACCAAATGATGGCCTTCCCTTTCAGATTGTAGATGACCATTCTGACCTTCATGTTGCTGGAATAATTATTGATCTGGAAGTATTTTTTGATGTCCAACAACCATGCCACAACTTCTTCTCCTATCCTGGATTCTCCATCAAAGGTAGCTGGTTTAATCTTTTTAAATTCTCCTTCACGGTGGTCTACTTGTTCTCTTTTTTTGTCTGGTTTAGTTTTGTCTTCAGCTGAAGGTGTTCCTTCAAACGAACTATCTCCTTTTTCTGTTTCTAGCCTAAAGTTCTTGGAGGCCCTTTTGCTGACTTCTTCATCATGGTTATCGTCCTTTGGGATTTTCTTGGTGACTATACTGCGCAACATGACTTCATTTATCTCTTGTTGTTCCTGCTGTGCTTTCTTCAATTTTTCATTGTCGGTTTTGAAAATTTGTAGTTCAACAATAATATTCCTCATTGTTTCCAACACCTCCGTGGGTGAGCTTCCGTCACTATTTTGTCTTGGATCTCCAGGGGGTCTTTGCTGCAAATTTCCTTCCATCCTGATTTCTGCATCGTCCTGAGCTGCCATAATTAATACAAAGCAGAAAAGGCGTTCTATTTGTAACCATAAGGTTTATTAGTTTTACATAAATTAGAATATATATACTAAGCAACTAATGTGGCCCTGTTTAGGCCCAATGTTGTAACTTTTTCTCTGATACCATATGTAATAAACCTCAATTTGGTCATAAAAAAAATATTTCTTCTAAGAGAATTACACTCTAAGTCTGTATGATAGATTTATAATAAGGGGATTAATCCTTAAAAATCGTAATATCCTATGTATTCAATTTATGTTTACTCTTCAATACTCATTTAAGTTATACCTGTCTTCGTAAGTGGTTAAATGTTAAAACTTTGTAGTAATGCGAAAGGTGGACATAGGCCTAGTACTTAGGTTTTCATCCTCTTATTAAACATCCACTCTCATACATGCGCACAAGCCTAAAATTCAAGTCCCTGAAAACTTTAGAGACACAAGGAAGGGGGTCGAAATATTTTCTTTAACGTTAGATTTATTGGTTTTTCTTTTGGTAAAGGTGACCATGGGCTTCGAGGGATTCCTTGGGAATTATTCTGTTGACTGAATTCGTAACCCAATAATATACTTTGTTGGAAGCGAATCCCTAAGGTGGCAGATGATTAAACCTTCCAGGATTAACAAACTCCAACCATTGACACTAACTGAACTAGTAGTAAAAGGTTTTTGAGTAGATCCTTACTTGTCCTCTTAATTTTATTAAATGTGACTAGATATATTGACAGTCAAATTTAATTTTTTGTCCATCCATTAATGGAGGTGGAGGGGAAACGAGAGTCACCCTGTACCCTCCTCCAACTCGAATACTCCACTTCACTGCTATCACATGGTGCATTTCCTCATCATACCCACCACATTCAATATGCGCGGGCTCACGTTTTACGGTAGCAGCCATGATTCATTTTCATCTTTGTGCCAATCTACTCTGAGTTGGATCCTGCGTTTTCCTATGTTCTTGACTTTACTGTGCACATGCATGGTGGCTTGGAGCATCTCCCATATTTCTCCTGTTCGGTATGTATCCATCCTAAATAATAATTTTACTATAGTTTTCTTCCTTTTTTCGGCTTACTGTTCTGGTATTATCCTATTTATTTCCCATAGGACCTTCTTTCCCTCCTCCTGTACTCGTCGTTCTTTTATTACTATTCTCCGTTATGCTTCATCAAAAAAGAAAATCGTATGTTTAAATGGGTTAGGGTCTTATACAAGCCTGTATGCTAAGCCTATTTATTTTTTATTCTGAAACCTCTTTGGCAAGTTGTTTATATCCGGGTTGTGAAAAGAAACAGGGGTCCATCCCAAATACTCTTCGATAACTTGTAAGACTGTGATTTTTTCCTTATTTGAGAATCTCCCAGAAAGGATAGTAGTTGGAAAAACCCTTAAGCATGGATTATACTCTGTCTGAATTTAAATATGTTCGGTTAAGTTCTGCATGCCCCCCTTTTCTCTTTCCAAGCGTCTTACTAGGCATACGCGTTTGGGGTTTTGGCATCGTGTCGACCCTGCATTTCCTTAAAACTTATTTGCAGAGTGTTAGATAGATCATTGGTTCTGTTCTATTGTTTTCTTTATATTTCTGTAAGATGGATATTGAGTTTATGCTTTTATGCAGTTTGGTCATGTTCCAACATTCGTGTATTGGTTCTTGGATCTATTCTTGTTTCAATTATTCTTTGATTCTTAACGCTAATGAAGGGCCCCTTTGGTTTTGTGAGGGTACCCATCAAGAAGTTTAGGACTCCTCTTCCCCTTCCGAGTCTGGAGAAATACACGACTCCTGGCGATGGTGAAGGATAATCATATCCCTCTACTTAAGTTAAGTATTACTTTGACGAACTCTTTCCTAAACTTGCTCGTTTCCTTTTTATTTTATTTTATTTGTATTTTTTTTGAACAAAACTTTAAGGGTATTTCTCACAACTCTGTGTAGGGGTTTTGACCACACGAGGACACACTCTCGGAGATTTCACCCCCTCTTAATAGGTACTTGGGTTCCATTTTTCCCCTGCTAAGAAGGCCTAGAGAGTTAATGGTAGAAGAATTCAATTAAGGAACCATTTCTGTAATTGGTTCGCTGTGTGTTAGCTTTCAACTTCGTTACTCCTTCTCACAGTCGAGTTCCGAGAGTCAACTTTAAATTTGTATATTTACCCAAGGATTAAATCAATTTCTTACTATGACTTGTATTAAGTATTATTTGAAGGAAAAATATCACTAATTTCTTTCCTATACTGGGACTGTGTTCTCGACATTTATGAAATGAAATGAATTGTGAATGGTATTTTATTTCCATCTTTTGTAGCCTTACTTCAATTCGTTTTTGGCATCATAGATCCTCGGCATACCTATAAGCGTGTTGGTAAATAAAAACACTTGTGTTTTCTCTTGTAATGTTTATCCTAGATTTGTAATAGTTTAGACCTATCTTTTTGTTGTGTTCGACCCGAGTGTACTCCAATTTCTAGAACTAAGTACCTAGTTTTCCAAATGTACGAATGTCTGAGTTAATCGTTTCCTTGTCAAGCCGGTGCAACCAAAATCTTAAGCCTTGGGTATTCAGAAGAGTCTGGAATCTATCATTGTAACGTGAATGATGTCTCTATGTTTTGATTCTGGCGTAATCCTTTACAATTGTATGTTAATAGTTCTATGCCATCCGTTATAACGATTATTGAATGAACATTTACATATATATATGACTGTAGTTATGAATATATATATATATATATATATATATATATATATTCATAACTATAGTCATAAGTTTGTTTGATACTTTGTAAACCCCTTATTAAATTAATAAGGCCTTTAAATCTGTACAGTAAAAAAAAAAAGATATAATACTTCTGAAAATGCATTCCAGTTTTCTACAAATGCTTACACAGGTTTGAAAATCCACTACAGAAATGAACCCTTAAAGTTGTATGGCTCATGATGATCTTATGATAGCTAGAAGATTTTCCAGGACTTGAAGTTTCAAAATTTTCACGATGAATTTAATGCTTCGAGCAGAATAGATCTATCTTAAGCACGACAAAAAGCACAGTGGTTTTGTAAAATAGTTCACTATCCAGATTCAAATCTATTACCACTATAGACAATATGTGTTGTTTATAAACCCGTACACTTGTACGTGGAACCTGTGATGACAATGCGTCACAATATAGTAGTAATATAAGTATACTCCTTAATAGAGTAGAGGATTATCCAATATATGACCTACAAAACCATATAGATACAACTGTTCCTACAACAGATAATAAACTGTAATCATATATGTATAAGTTGATATGTAACATATATACAGAATTGCTCAACTCCAAATATTTATGGATAGATCTTCCTAATATTTTGGTTATAGAAATGAACGTACTCCTGTAGATAGATCCGTTCTTTCAAGTTCAGGTGGACATAGGTAATTCTGCCTAGAGATTTAACTTTTGACTGTAACTTCATATAAAAAAAAAGAATATATCATCCATGGAAATTATTTCATCTTAACACCTACAGATGCTTAATATCAGATTACCAAAAATCATTCAAGAAAATAAGAAGGAATATAACATATCTGAACCAATTCGTGGAACGACAAAGGGAACAACCATGTTCTTCCCAACCATAGAATAGGCAGCCAAAATCACTTGCCCGATTCACCCCCTAGCCTGACCATGAATCCATGAGAGCGAACTAGGAACTCCTCCTCAGCAATGTCCTTCAATTCCAGTAGATTCCTCTTGCCTCACACTCACTCAGTAGTGTTCATAAAAACAAGTAGAAATCAATAGTCTCTTTCCCAGCATACTTGGCAGTGTCCTGCCTCCTCACATATGTTATTTATCAATTTGCCTAGGTCTTTTTCCCTCCCTTGGGAATTTTCATAGCTTTCTAAATCCCTGATTTTCAGGGGCTTCCAATGGCCAAATCACTAATTTTCCACTTGTAACAATCAGCCTAGAGGTAGTTCCAACATGTTCCCCACTCATGGAGTCATGGTCAATTAAATTTAACATGGTCGTTCCATTTGTCCTCCTGAAATCAATATAAAATATTTTGTTTTTATACAAGTCTCATAGTCAAATAGTTAGTTGGGTCAAATTAGGTCTCTGCCCAATAGTCAAAATAATTAATTACAATTATCAAATTCGAAATTCGGAATTGCCATAAATGGCAAAAAAATTCCAAATTCGAATTTACTAAAAACGGAATAAATTTCCAACAAATTTAAATTTCAAAAATATTTCATTTTTGGGGATGTCATAGTTCAAGCTCAAGAGTTAGAACATACATCCTATAAGATTGGTATAAACTATTTACAAGAGATGCAAGAAGAGCTCATTGAAAGAGTAACTTATATTTGGTTTCCTTATTCATACCAACTTCCAGTCCATGTCATGGCCTACAAAATTTTCCATCAATCTTCTACAGGGTTGTGTGTCCTACATAATTCTTCCCAACAATGTGTATGTGTATATACTCAAAAAGTGTTTTCATAAGATTATTGAGCTCAAAGCTATGGAACCCTCATATTTTACCTTGTAACTAGTTGATACATCAATTTTGTGTGGGAGACTACTATAGAATGTCACCTTAGTTAGTCTGTTCTATTTCTAGAACTGATTACACCAATTTTCAACCTTATTCTCTCTATTTTTCTTTATGTCATCATTCTCGATTCAAATGAAGAATCTTGTATTTCTATAGGGTAGTAATTGTTTTTTTGCAAACTCAAGCCACAGTAACATTGTTGCAGAATTAGGCCAAGGGTTCCAATATTATTCCAACCCCACTCGCTTAAGATCCCTACATCACTTTTGGATTTGTGCCTAAAACTTTTACCCATGGCATAGGAAATGTCATCTTAGGCACTCCACAAGAATAAGTTTTGAGCATACGTTGTTATCCTTTAGCCTCATATTCCCCTGTTCCAACAATCACATTCTAGTTATAGCTTGTGTAGGGTATTTATTGATCCTCAACTATAGATAAGTTATCCGATACCTTTCACTTTAATTTTTCCTCATCCCATGAACCTAAAGAAGGCCACACATTCTTTGTTTCATATTTTTTTAAGTTTATGAACCAAGTGAAGTTGGCTTGCACCTAAATCTACAAGTCCACAAAAATAATCATTTTTGAGTAAACCATGGGAGGAGGCTTCAATAAAAGAGGTCACATTGACACCTCTAGAGCATATAATAACCTTGAGGTGGTTGAAATATTTCAACAATCCAATTGGCTAGTATATTTTGACAAACTTCGGGGATATGATGACAAAGTGGCCCTTGAATTTGCACTTAATTTCCAGGACATTAGGAATTAGGAGTATGTTACAACAATCAAAGGGATAAAATTGCAAGTAATTGAAGCTAGTATCAACAAAGTATTATAATTTCCCATGGTTTTACCCTAGGAAAAATATAAGTGATAGTGATTAATATATGCTAAGAATTTGTTCTTCCTTAGTTATGAAGAACCCGAGAAGAACAAAAATGGGGTAAGAGTATAAAGCCTCCTAGATCCATGGGATGAGGTGGCCTACCACCTCTTAAAGTACATCACTTGTGAGGGTAGGTTGAGTATGTTATATCCATACCAATTCAGGTTATTGCACCAACTTAGGAACATATTCCACAAGATACCTGAATAAAAACTAAGCATTCCCTACGTTTTTCTACATTCCTTAAAGGAAATGATCATAAAAGTTAATAAAGGAAAGGAAGAGGCATTGGACCACCATGGTCTCATCAAACAATTGGTTCGTGAGGCCTTGCTTGGAGTGGAAATATTTTAGGGTACCATAGGAGGAATTCATAAGCATGTATAGATAGAAATACATAGCTTCCCAACAACTTGCCCAATAACCAAGCCCTGGAAGGGATGTAAGAAGGAAAAATAAGGTTGGGAATATAGAGACCTGCAAAAGGAAGAAAACTTAGAAGAATATAAAGGTGGAATATGTAAAAAAAAAGGTGGCAACCACTTTCATCAAGATGGGGACTGCTGAGAAAAAGAAAAAAAAGACCCCAACTTCAGAGATAATTGGACAATCATATAAGAGTGAAAGGAATAGGGCCCAAACAAATACTAAGATGACAACACAAATATCATGCTCTATGGTACACTTGAATGTCTCTCCTAGTCCTACATGGATCCTATCAGGGGCACAAGAGGAGGAATAAAATGCAACACCACCACCCACAAATTATGTTTTGTAGCTCACTTTGAGTGAGTTAAAGTCAATAAGTGATAAAGTCCTCAGATGGAAAATATAAGTAGAGGATAAATGAGTAATAAATAACAAGCAGAGGGAAGTAAAGAAGATGTGGAGTAGCAGCTTCATATTCTATAATAAAAATTTTATATTATGAGAATGCAAGGAATTGATAGCAAGAAACAACTTGAAATTGAAAACAAAACCTTAAAAGAAGAGTTGGATAGAAACGAGAAATAATTAGCTAGCCAAAATGAAAGAGTAGAGATGATGGAGGTATCCATATCCAAAATGGTTGAGTACGTAGGAGACATAATGAGTTGTAGACAACCAATACATTTTTATATTATCTTCCTCAAGGATCAATGGCATAGATTTTAAATGCACAGTCTACCACAACAAGTACCCTTCAGAATAGATATCCCCAAATAGTTTGTGGATGTATGCCAACAAGAAAATGAGGAAGTAAGATATTATTTTTGTGAATTTTATTTGCAAAACCTCTCCCAACCACACCCCTACAAATGGAATCCAAATCCATATATAAGGGAATTATAGTTAAGAGATTTGTCTTCTTGGATCCATCATGAATAATTGAGGGCCAATGAGTTGCAAAAATATTGGGAGGAAGAGATAAAAAAAAATCTTTTGATAAGGGTTGATATTTCCAATCCCTAATAGCCCATGTCCAACCATGAAACTCTCACATTAGATGTAGAGTTTCCTCCCATCCTAGAATAGAAACAAAGGAGGGAAATTGCCCACTTTGAAGACACTATAATACTTTTAGGTGAAGAGGTATCCTATGTTGGCATTATTTATTATGTGTTTTAATTGATGGAAACATGAGTCCAACATGTATAGTAATAAGAAGAAAAGAAAGATCACCTTGAGGCAGAGGAAGATCACCTTGTGGCAGAAGCAATTTGTGATCACTGTTGATCACAACAGGATCAATAGTGATGCTATGACTCTAAAGCTCGGAAAATGTAGAATACAAAGAATGCATGTACATAAGGAGTAAATAATGCACAAATAGTTATTAAAATCTTAGGATAAATAACGATGAAACAAATCAGAAGCAAGAAACTTTAATCGAAGTTAAGAAGGGAAATCACATTGCATAAATATGATAGGGATATAATTCCCAACAGATCAACGATCTTGGTTCAATTGAAATCCGAGTATAAAACCAAAATATCAGAATAGATGACACATGGGAGTCGTCCATTATAATTTTGGGACAGTCCAAGACCATCAGATTGAGGGGAAGTCAGAGTTTGGGAAGAATTAGATCTCAACCAACAAATCTGAAGAAGGAGATTTGGGAGGTTTTCGAGCCGTTAAGATCAAGGAATGACATGAGTCATCCGATCTAAGAAACATTTTAGGATTTATATTGACCGTTCGATAAAAATAAAGTGGAAGGATAGGATAAGCAAGGCCAAAGTCCCGAGATCCAGAATAGTCAAATTCCAGACAACCATTGGATTGTTTTAATATTTTCGTGTCAAAGAAGGATCATTAGATGAAGTCAAGTTACTTGAGGTTTATTCTTTGAGGAATATCACTCTGGGAGAATTGGGAAATGGGAAAAGTGACTAGCCCAAAGTCCCGAAGACTGAAATAAATCTAGACCATTGATCTAGAACCTATCACAATTGTTGGATCAAGGATTTAGATGAACCTATGACCGTTAGATCCAAGAGGAGGACATGTGACACATTAGGCAATCCATGTCAGTAAATACCACGTCAGCAAGGACACGTGGTGCAATCAAATGGTGACAAGTGTCAAGTTCCAATTGGTATTTTAGGTACACGTAAGTCATAAATCTAAGTGACATGTGGTAGCCACTTGACCAGTGCCAAGTCAGTAGTGACATCAAAAAGTTATGTCACTCTAGGAGTATGTCCTTCGGGGAAAACCAATTTCTACCACCATCAACTTATTGAAGCATCAAAGGTTGAAGTTAACACTAATCATTGATCTAATTCAGGAGCATTCTTGATCGTTGATCAAGTACAGTGGAAGGATAGAGTAAAGTGTAAATCACAAAGTAAATCTAACCGTTGATCTACTTCAGGAGCGTTCTCAACCATTGAACAATCATAGTGGAAGGATAGCATAAGAAGAGGTGTTAACTGACATCAAGTGGTCACCATCACTTTATGAATTATTCGGTATGTTATCACTCCGGAGGAATTGAACTACTTCATAGTTCTAGTAACCTAGAGTCCCGGAATACTGAAGCTCCGAACTAAGATATGGACCATTGAAGGTTATGGACACACGTCAACTCAAGATTAACACTTCGGTGAAATTTAGTCTGAGAGAATTGGAAGTTTATAAAAATAACAAACCCCTGAAGCCACGAAGTACCGGAGGAAACGACAACCATCCATATCATGATTGAATCCCAACAATTAGACAACGATAAGAAAATTGTGAGAAATGTGTCTTTTAAAAAGAATGATAAGACCATTGATCTGAAATCGTGATCAATGATGAGGATTAAAATCGTGAATTGAAGATGCTCGAAATATAACACTCTAGAAGATATCACTTCAGAGATCTCAAGATTTGGTGAAAAGAAGAAAATTTCCAGAGCGTCGAAGCCCGAAGAACATGGTCCCAACACTGGACATATGGGGGATAAAATGAAAAAAGGGAAGAATTCTGAAGCACGAAACATTGGTCTCGTGATAGATGAATAAGGGTGAAATAAGAGGTAGCGCTTAAATTAATAAGCTCGTGGTTCTACGCATATGGTCATATGAAAAACATGGTTTGAAGGAAGCATCTCCGTAGAGCTCGATTTCTACAACATTTGCAGTGACAGGTTTTTAGCTAGAACAAAATAAAAAGAAAAAAAAGGGATTTGAAGTCTTTAATAATAATAATAATATAAATTATTATTATTAATTCAAATGAAGAGGTGTATGGAGAGGTGTAATGGTTCAAACAAAGGGACATAATGCTTCAAATTCATACCTATTAGGAGACTATACAAACAAAGAAGTATGGTGAAGAAGAGATGTTATTGAATTTGTTGAAGTATATATATTTATATATAATGGATTGAATGAAGGTTCATTCTATCAGGTTGGTGCATGTTTACAAGTTGGGTCTTGAATGAGGATTGGATTCCTCACATTTCAGTTGGATCTGAGATCAACAAGTTGGATCTTGTTTTGAGGGTTGGATTCCTCATTTCTCAGTTGGATATGAGAACTACAAATTGGGTCTTATAACGTAGAGTTGGGTCTCTCATAATTGTTTGAAGATGAATGTTGATCTTATGTATTCATTCAAGTTAAATAAATAAATAAAGTATTTATTCTTTTATATATTGGTTGAAAAATTGAAATAAATATATGTTTTTCAATTAATTTATGAAAAATGGAAAATTTTCCAAAGTTTTGTGACACTGATTCACCCCCCTCTCTCCGTGTCAAGTTTACATTTCAACAATTGGTATCAGAGCGGGTGCCTTCAACACAGTTTAAACACTGGAAGATAGATTCTGAAGAAATGGGTGGACAAATTGCTATCTCCACAAATGAAGCTCCCTTATTTGATGGAACATATTATTCATCATGGAGGTAAAATATGAAAAGATATGTGAAGTGAAGAGGATTTGGAGTTTGGGATTCGGTAGTAAATAATCCCTGGCACTTAACTACTTCAAAGAGAAAAACCAAAACTACAAAGGAAGCAAGGAGAAACAATTCATTAGCCTTAAAAGAAATCCAGGATGGATTGTCAGACCAAGTCAAAGAAAATATTAGGCACTACAAATCTTCTAAAGAATTATGGCTCTATCTAGAAAATTGTTATCATAATGAAAAACAACAAGAAGAGAATTCTTATCAAGATAAGGAACAAGATAAAGAAAAGGAAAATTCCAATCAAATGAAGAACATAATACAGAGAAAGAGATTTCTAATCAAAATGAAATAAAGGACTTAATTCAATCTTAATTCAACAATGAAGAAGACAACCTCATCAAGGAATTGAGGCATACCTCAGTAGTCACTGAAGAAAAAATGCATAATATTAATACTAATGTTACAGTTGCAATAGAAGAGATTGTATGGAACCAAGATACTATATACATATTAAAGTTCCTATGGAGGCTCTTGACAATCTTGAGTACACAACTATGTGCACTCTAGAAGAGTTGGAGAAACTTCAACAAAAAAATATGTTTCTACTACAACAATTAGATCAATCTAACCATGAAGAGTATGAGCAAAAGATTCAGTTAGAAAACAAAGAAGAAGAGATCAAAAGATTGAAAACCGAAGTTGTTAATCTAACAGAAGAGATGGAAGAATTAAATACACATAACAATAAAAGAAAATAAGTACTAAAAGAAACATAAGAATTGGTTAACAATTTAAAGACTCAACTTGAGGAAACTAAATAAAGTGAAGAAGTCTCGAAGATCCAATTAACTAAGAAAGAAACTTCTTGCCACATGTTGGAATTGGAAATCATCAACTTAAAAAAGATAAATGAAAGTACTAATGCAACTCTAATGACTCAAATTGAAGAAGATAAGAAAAATGAAGAGGCACATAATATCCATTTAACTAAAAAGGAATAATCATGCCACAAGGTGGAATTGGAAGCCCTCAACCTCAAAAGGGTTTAGCTAGAAAATAAGGAAGAAATCAAAAGATTGAAGAATGAAGTTGTTGATTTAAGAAAACATATAGAAGAGCTAAAGACATATGACAAAACTAATAACTATACATAAGACTTGGATGATACAAAAGAAATCGTCATCAATCTAAATACTCAACTTGAAGGAGCTAAGGAAAAGGAAAAATCCTGAATATTCAGTTGACTAAAAAGGAAGAAACATTTCACATGTTGAAGTTGGAGATAGTCAATATCAAAACGATGAATGAAAAGACAAATAAAACTGTCAATTTCCATAATAGCTCAACTATCCTAGATAATATTTGGAACAATCAAAGATCATCTGATGACAAAACTGGTCTTGGATATAATAAAAATGAATATAGAGACAAGTGGAGAACCACTTACAAACATGAGAAAGGATCATCCTTCTCAAAAGGAAAAGGTGTAATCACAAACCTATTTAAAGCCATGAAATTTGTTAAGGAAGGAAGCTATAGAAGTAAAAATGAAATAAAAAGACAGATCTCTCAAGGAAAAATAAATCCAAGAATGGAAACACCTTCAATGGCTATTTCTTTTCTTGTCATAACTTTGGCCATAAAGAAATGGACTGCAAGAAACTAGAGAAAGGAAATATAGGAAAATCCAAAAACTCAATTAGATGTTGGAGATGCAATTTTGTTGGGAACACAACAAAATTTTGTCATACAATGAGATGTTACAACTATGATAGATTTGGGCACAAATCCCAAAGCTATAGGAGTTCAAAAAGTCAATCCTTAAATAAAGCATTCAAGTCAGGGAGAAAACCCAATAAAATTTGGAAGAAGAAAGGAGATGACAAATCTCCAAAAACACAATTAGAAAGAAAAGGTCCAAAAAGAAAAATATCTCATAGAAAGATATGGAAAAGAAAATTTGAAGGAGAGAGAAAGAAATATGATCTTGCACCTGAAAATAAAGAAATTAATAACAAAGAAATGATGGGTGAATGTCCTAATAAGGAATGTGAAATTCAATATGAAATAGATCAAGCTCAAGAAAGGGAAGTCCCTATAGAAGAATATGACACAATCCTCATGATTTCATAATCCTTTAAGCCAAAGAAAGAAAAATCATTGATAAGGGGGTTGTAGAATACAAGAAAGAGAAAATGGACAAAGGAGAGCATTGCCTTAGGGGGAGTATGACCTCAAAAGGAGCAAGAAAAGATCATTTTTGTCATTTTCGTAAAAAAGGGGAGAAGAGAAAAAGTAGCTGAGAGATTCAAGAGATATCAATCAACAAATATCAATTGATAACAAAATTGGTATTAGATCAATTGGTATCAACCCTGAATTGATATTCTTGTAGAATGTCAAAGAAATAAGAATAAGAAGCAGATCAAGAAAGATTAGTAAGAGTCATACCCTTGTTCTATTTGACAAACGAAAGACATTAAAAACTCAGGGGGACTATTTTGGTTATCAAACAAGAAAATAATTAGATTGGGTTTAAAAGACTTGATCATTACAAATTGGTATCACTACAATTTGGTATCAAGAAGACTACTTATTTGAACACAAATATACCAATGGAATGAGATAAGAAGTTAGTAAATTCACAGGGGGAGAAAAGTAGTTAGAGCCTCACTCTTTGTCATTGATGTCAAAGGGGGAGAGAAGTAGTAAAACAAAGTTAAGCAAAAAACAAATTTTCTATCAGATAGAAAAGAATACCATTGATAGAGGGAGAAACAATATGAATTCATATTTTTTTTACATATATAATTTCCTCAATGAAAAAGGGGGAGATTGTTGGCATTATTGATTATGTGTTTTCAGTGATGGAAACATGAGTCCAACATGTACAATAATCAGAAGAAAATAAAGATCACCTTGGGGCAGAGGAAGATCACCTTGTGGCAGAAGAAATTCTTGATCAATGTTGATCACGATAGGATCAACAATGATCCTATGACTCTAAATCTCAGGAGAGGTAGAATAGAGAGAATCCATGTACATAAGGAGTAAAGAATGAACACATAATTATTAAAATCTCAGGAGAAATAGCAATGAAATAGATCAGAAGAAAGAAACGTTAATCGAAGCTCAGAAGAGAAAGAACATTGCAGAAACATGATAGGGATCAAATTCCCAACAGATAGATGATCTTGGTTCAGTTGGAATGCAAGTATAAACCCAAAAGATTGGAAGAGATGACACACAAGAGGCTAAGAAGAGATGATGCATAGGAGCCATCCATTATCATTTTGAGACAGTCTAGGACCGTCAGATTGAGGGGAAGTCATAGGTTGGGAAGAATTAGATCTCAACCGACAGATCTGAAGCAAGAGATTCGGGAGGTTTTCCAGCCATTAAGATCAAGGAAGGACATGAGTAATTCGATATAATAAACATTTCACAAGTTATATTGACTGTTTGATCAAAATAAAGTGGAAGGATAGGCTAAGCAAGACCAAAGGCCCGAGATACCAAATAGTTGAATTCCCGACAACCATTGGATCGTGTTAATATTTCACGTCAAAGAAGGATCGTTAGATGAAGTCAAGGTACTCTAGGTTTATTCTTCAGGGAATCTCACTCCGAGAGAATTGGGAAGTGGGAAAACTGAATAACCCGAAGTCCCGAAGGCCAGAATAAATCTAGACCACTGATATTGAACTGATCATAGTCATTGGATCAAGAATTCAGATGAACCTACGACCATTAGGTCTAGGAGGAGGACATGAGACACATCAGGAAATCCACGTCATTAAATACCATGTCATCAAGGATGCTTGGTGCAATCAAATGGTGACAAGTGTCAAGGTCCAGTTGGAATTTTAGTTACACGTAAGTCACAAATCTAAGTGAAACATGGTAGCCACTCGGCCAGTGCCAAGTCAATAGTGACATCAACAAGTTATGTCACTCCAGGAGTATGTCCTTCGGGGGAAACCAGTTTCTACCACCAGCAACTTCCTGAAGCACCGAAGGCCGAAGTTAATGCTAATCGTTGATCCAATTCGGGAGCATTCTTGACCATTGATCAAGTACAGTGAAAGGATAGAGTAAAGTATAAATCACGAAGTAACTCTAACCATTACTCTACTTCGGGAATGTTCTCATGCTATATGAATAAGGGTGAAAGAAGATGCAACACTTAAATTAATAATCCTGTGGTTCTGCACATATGGTCATATGAAAAACATGGTTTGAAGGAAGCGTCTCCGTAGAACTCAATTTCTGCAACATTTGCAGTGACAGGTTTTTAGCCAGAAAAGAATAAAATGAAAAACAAAGGATTTGAAGTCTTTATTTATAATAATAATAATAGAAATCATTATTATTAATTCAAATGAAGATGTGTATGAAGAGGTGTAATGGTTCAAACAAAGGGATATAATTCTTCAAACTCATACCTATTAGGAGACTATATAAACAAAGAAGTATGGTGAACAAGAGATGTAGTTGAATTTGTTGAAGTATATATATTTTTATATAATGGAATGAATGAAGGTTCATTCTATCAGGGTGGTGCATGTTTACAAGTTGGGTCTTGCATGAGGATTGGATTCCTCACATCTCAGTTGGATTTGAGATCAACAAGCTAGGTCTTGTTATGAGGGTTGGATTCCTCATTTCTTAGCTGGATCTGAGAACTACAAGTTGGGTCTTATAACAGATATCTGTGTCTCTCATAATTGTTTGAAGATGAATATTGATCTTATGTATTCATTCAAGTTAAATAAATAAATAAACTATTTATTATTTTATATATTGGTTGAGAAATTGAAATAAATATATGTTGTTCAATTAATTTATGAAAAGTGGGAAATTGTCCAAATTTTTGTGACACTGATTCACCCCCCCTCCTCTGAATGTTAAGTGTACATTTCAATAACCTAGTCTTACCAAAGGAGGAAACAATAATTGACACATGGTCTCCAAATGAAAAATCCTCACTTACCTAGCAACATGCAAGATGAGGAATCTGTGACAAGACTAAATTTGAAATGGATTGGGTTTAGGTTCATCCCACCTCTCTTGTTATAGTTGTCACCACCATAATAAATAAATGAGGAAAAATAAAGGGAAGAATGGAAGGAAATTGAGAAGAGTGTTGGATACTATGTCCAGGGTGCCATCACTAAGTATGTAGCATGGGATTTAAGGCATAGGTACAAGGAACAACATCAATATTTCAATAAAATAGGATGCAACAATAGTATTTTCATCATTTTTGGTTGCACAATGTTGTGCAAGACTCTAAAGTGGGGGGGGGGGGGGGGTGATGAAGGGCCTCCTCATGGTAGTATCATGAGGGAAATATTTGATACATTTTGGCCATATTTATACCTTATAAACCCTCATTGAACATGGTTAAATACATCTATATAGTTTTGTGAAATTAATTGATGAATGGAATGTGTTGAATGATAAAGTGTGTGTTGTATTTTATTTTACCTATGGTTTTCATGGTTTTGTGGATATCTACATGCTACACTAACCCATGCTCCAATAATTTTGAATAAGAGAGGATTCCTAATCCAAAATGGCACGAGGAAAAGGGGGGATTGTGTCCCCTCATCCACCTCCAAAGGATTTTAATTCTTCAAGACACTAATCCATCCTAATCCATTTGAATTGTTGACTCAAAGAGAGGCAATTTGTCAAGTGATTTGATCCCTAGAATTGAGGACCCTAGAGACGCAATCCCTTCAATCAAGGAGTGATTAAAGGGATGATTTATGTAACCTCTTAGTATAAGTATACTTTAGGGGCTATCCCTATGGAGTTAGTCATTTTGGTTAATAAATTGTTATTCTTGAAGAACTCTAACTTCCTTGAGATGTAATTATGTTTTTGAGATAATATGCTAATGAATAATTTGCACTTTCAAATTTTCTATCATTAGTTGGTTTTAAGGTTCCTTGTAGAATCCTTGAGTAGGATCCTCTCAAGATTTCTCAAGCTCATCTGTAATTTTATTTCATTTCCTTTTCTTTCAATATTGTCTAGTTCATTTTTCTCACAGAACATGTTGTACATGGTTTATGTATTTCTTATAGTAGTATTTCTATTTCATGTAGCAACATTTCTTGGTTTCATTTCCTTCATTTTCAATCTTGTTTAGTCCATTGTACTTACAATATCATATGTTGATCATTAATTTGTACATTTACTATATTATCATTGCATTTCTCATAGAACAATTTCACTTCCTATAACATCACTTTGTTTCTTGTAGCATAGTTTTTAGCACAATGTTTTAGGTAGTTTTATGATCTTTTTCCATCATCAAGAGAGCTATGTTAGCCATTGATCACTTCAGCCCTATTTTAGAAGGAATTATTTTGTTTTGTTATGTTTTATTTCAATCCTTGCAATATAATAGTGTAATGTAGTATTTTCTTTGTTTTCATTAGAACAACTTAGGTAATTGCAACTATGTATTTAAACATGTTTATTTCCTTTCTTTGGATCAACAACCTAAATCAATTTACTTGTATTTGTAGCTTAGATTTTTTATTATTTCATTCGTGCACCCAATATTTCCTTATTGGCAGGATAATCATGGATAAGTATAACTTCCTAAGAGGATATATAGAAGAAAGCCTCATTGTTTTCTATAACATAGGACAACTGAATTTTGGGATGAGTTATACATTAAAGGACTCCATCACATCACATTCAAGTGGACATGGTTTTGATTCATGTTTCCATTGTTTTTCATTCTATTCCCTATTATATAGGGTTTGGAGAGCTTGATATTGTTACTGAAAGGAAAAGGTGGAGATAAATTGTCATAATTTCAAGCTATTAGCCAAAAGAGGTGACAACCCTCTTTGTTTCATATGACTGTAGAGATGAATGTCTAATAACACAAAGTTGCTAAAACACATATAAGATAACAAGGAAAACTAGTACCCCTCAATGTTGGGGTAATAAGTACTTGGTATCATTATCTAGACTTAGATTCAAATGCATAAGAATAGAAATAAATAGAGGTAGAAGCAAACTTAGAGACTATAGAAAAAGAAGTAGAGGAAGAATACAAGTTAAAGATAAAGGAGAAACAAGTAAAGAAAAAAGAAAAGAGAAATACAAAGATGGTGGTAGATCTATAGGATGTGGCCATAGTTGAGGAACCACATCAATTTATGGAGCAATTGATGAAGGTAGAATTCCACAACAAGGGGAGTAGTTAGATAAAGCCAACTAGTAGTCCTATCATTTTCCTTCTTTATTTTTGTTGCACAATGGGTGTGCAACCCCTTAGTTGGGGCATGTGATGAGCCTTAGAATTGGCCTAATATGTTAATATTTTATGACCATTCACCACCTAAAGAAATTGAACAATGTCACCATCGAGCTTGACATCTATTGAAATACCTAATTTTGTAGCCATTAATGGTTTATTGATTAATTACTTACAACTGGTTATTTGGACAACATTTTATGGGTTTTTTGTGTTGAAATGTCACAGGTTTCATGTATAGGTTTCATACTCCTTTCGATTATGAAACTCATTGTAGGCTCATAAAGTTAGTCAAAATATTATATGATAGGTCTTAGTTGTTCAACATAGATTAAGGCACATACATTTGACTCATTTCCTGAGCTTGACCAAGAAGGATGATGGGCACATGAATATGCTCTTTCAATAGTTCTCCAATTTGATCAAAGAGGAAAATGGACATACGATATACAATATAATATATATTCAACCAATCAAGGATGGATATGGAGTTGCAAATACTCTACAACATCCCATCAATTCAACCAATAAACAAGGATAATGCACCTAAGAATTGTTTTCCTCAGTAGCCAACCAAAATGACATATATCTAGTGAAAGAAAGCTAACCATTCTTGGGGTAATATTAGTTGTGTCAAGTCTTCAAACTCCTTAGCATCCTTGAGGATCCACAAAATACCCATTATACTCATTTGCAACTTGATTTATGGTATAGTTTGGGTCTTTCATCGTATGGGTAAAACTAGAAGTTGTAGATTAGAAGTTGTAATCCTAATACATTTTCATTGATGAAATGTTTTTTTTTTTTTTTTTTTTTTTNGAGTTGAGTGAGGGCCTACTATAATGGTTCATTAATCCTCTTCAAATCAACCCCACTTAAATAGTGTTTTCTAGTTATTGTACCTCTTTGTGTATAATTTTGTATTTGTGTCTTTATTATGTAGTACTGTGTTTTACAATTCCCCAATTTGTAGATTTTAACCTTGTACAATATTTTACTGCAAACATATTTTCAATAAAAGAACAGAAAAGATAGAATGAAAAATACACACATTACCATTTATTTTTCCTCTGGAAACCCAAACCGGTAAAACCAACATATTCTATATTCATTCACAATCATACATTGTTTACAATACAATATACATATAGGAGCCAACAACATCCAAAACCTTAACCTAATGAGCTAGATTAGTCAACAACCCTAATTCCTTAACCAGAAATAGAAAAGCATTGAAAAAAACCGTGTGTCGAAAAAAAACCCAACAATGGACACAAAAATCGAGGCGACACAAAAAATGAGGAAAAAATGTGACATGTTTCTCGAGGAGAAAACAATTTCTTGGGCGAATTGCCCCCAAACCCCCTCATAGGGGGGCTATCACCCCCCTGCGCACCCGACACAATGTAGTAGACATTGAAGATACTCATGCAAAGAATATAACACATACCCAACATTCTCCCACTTTTTGTTTTCTTTGCATATAGGGGGTTACAAGTTTACATAGTACACAATCCAGGGCAGCAATGCCCATAGATCCTCCGCACCAATAGAAATTCTCAGTGCTCACAAATTTTCTTAATGAATCTGCAACAGTCTTCAAAGTGCCCACCTTAATCAACAACATGTTCTTTTCTTCAACCATGTCTCTCACAAAGTGATATTGAACATCAATATGCTTTGTCTTTGAATGATAAGTCGGGTTCTTTGCCAAAAAAATTGCACTCTGACTATCACAATCTATCCTTACATCTTTCTATACCAACCCAATACCTGAATGCAATATTTTTAACCATAAAACTTCCTTACTTGCATGAGTGGCTTCCATGTATTCAACTTTTGTAGTTGAAAGTGCCACTACAGCCTGTCTTTTGCTCATCCAACCGATTTCTCCTCCAAATAGGTTAAACACATACCCGCTTGTATATCTCATACGATCCATATCTCCATCCTAGTCTGCATCCACAAATCCATGTATGTCCAACACTTTGTCCAATCTTGGTCTTCCTTGGTAGCACAATCCATAGCTAGCAGTGCCACGCAAATACCTGAAAACCCTTTTTATTGTTGTACAATGCTCCTTCTCTGGTTTTGACATATACTTGCTCAAAACTCCCACTGCATGTGCAATGTCTGGTCTATTAAATACCATTGCATACATCAAAATTCTAACTTCGCTCGCATATGGAACATGACACATTTCCTCCTCCTCTTCATGTGTCTTGGGGCACTGATTCACAGATAAATTTACACCAACAGGAATAGGGACCTTGACCAATTTACATTCCTTCATATTAAACCTCTACATTATTGTCTCGACATATTTTCTCTGATTTAACCAGAGTTTCCTCTTTTCCCGATCTCTTTTAATTTCCATGCCCAAATGAAATTTGCAGCACCAAGATATTTCATGTCAAATTTAGATGACAACTGAGTTTTCACATCCTGGATAATCTCCTTGTTATTTCCTATCAACAACATGTCATCCACATACAAGGCCAAACAAATCAAATGATCACCAATTAATTTAAAATACACACAGTGATCCTCTTTGCTTCTTTTGAAGCCAAGTCCGAGCACATACATATCAAATTTTTGATACCACATCCTTGGTGATTGTTTTAAACCATACAGGGAATTTTTTAGCTTGCATATCAACTCCTTCTTTCCCTTTACAGCAAAGACTTATGGCTGCTTCATATAGATTTATTCTTCTAGATCCTCATGTAGGAATGTTGTCTTCGCATCCATCTGTTCTAATTCAAAATCAAAATCAACAACGACAGATAACATAAATCTTATAGAAGTTAACTTGGAAACAAGAGAAAAAATATCACCAAAATCAATTCCCTCAACCTCAGAATTACCCTTTCCTACTAATCGAGCTTTGTATTTATCCACTTTACCTTCTGCATTCAGCTTCTTTTTAAATACCCATTTTCTCCTAATGGGATTTCTTCCAATTGGAAACTCCACTAGATCTCAAGCCTCATTCTTATCCAAGGCTACCATTTATTCATTCATGGCATTTTTCCATAGTTTTCCATCCTCTGAATCCACTGCCTCCCTGACAGTTCTAGGATCATCATTAGTAATAGACAAAGACAAATTTGAATGGAAATCAGATGGATTATACCTTTATGGTAGCCTTATTTCTCGAACTAATCTCCTCAATACTTGAGCATGAGGATCTTCTTCTTTTGATTCATGTTCTTCTATAGAGTCAGATTCATCATCCTTTAAATCAAACTCTATTTTCTTTGGTTCTTCCTTACTTGGTAGGACTTCCTGTTTAACAAATGATCTGGAATATATTTGCATAACGAAATGAATACATATTATTATCAAAAAATGATTAACAAAGAATAACAAATATACAGTAAAACTGGTTTCTATTCAGTAAGGAAATAAGTTGAAACTATAAAATGCAACATAAACAAGCTTCCTAGAATGGTGGTGGCTTATCTCGGAGAAGAGATGTGATGCTTGTGCTCATTTGCAAGAAGATGATTACAATGAGGCTCTAAAGGAATTTTTACAATAAATAGGAATGTCAAAAAACCTAACCCTRGGAGATGAAGCACAAAAMTTCATGTGGGCCCCGTTTGAGTAAGTTAGTACATCAACTTCCCGAGGTCGTAACTTTTGCATAAGATCTTCATTTTAGGCGCATGATAGCCCATTGGAAAAGTCTATTCAAGGAACACACATTTTTATGCTATGAATAAAAGTTCATTTTGACTGTGGCGAGCCCTCAAAAATGTTGTTTAGGGCCTCGAAACAACCCCGCAAGTCAGGGACCCGAAAACTAGGGAAAAAACTGCCAAACTAGAAAACTGCCAAAATGAGTCAGTTGGAATAGGTGGGAGGCCACCGACATCCATATGGATAAAAAACATCCTTCATTTATCTAAATACCACATCTCGACTATACATGACCTTCTTAGTTTCTGGGTTCCAAAGCTTATAACCTTTGAGACCATCTTTATACCCAATAAAGATACACTTTTCAACCTTCTTATCTAGCTTACTCTTGTTTTCCTTTGGACCATGAACATAGACCTCATAGCCAAATAACTTGATATGTGTGAGAGAAGTTGTATTACCAGTCCACACCTCCTGTGGAGTCTTTTCATATAGTGCTGATGAGGGTGATTTTTTGACCAGGCAACATGTAGTACCCACTGCCTCTGCTCAAAATGCTTTCTCTAACTCGACACCACTGAGCATGCACCTTGCTTTTTCCATCAACATCATGTTCATCCTTTCTACAACTCCATTATTTTGAGGTGTATATGGAGTATTCTTATGCCTTTCTATACCACAATTCTTACATAATTATTAAAATTCATTCTCGCATAACTCTCCTCCATTATCTGTCCTCAACACCTTAATTATTTTCTCTATTTGATTCTCAAAAAGAGCCTCAAACTCTTTGAACCTATCAAAGACTTTATGATTTCTTCCTGGGGAAATATATCCAAGTATTCCTTGAGAAGTTGTCTATAAATGAGACATAGTACATATATTTTCCCAATGATGGAACCTAAACATGTCCAAACACATCACTGTGTACTAGCTGTAAAATTTCTTCTCCCCTCATTGCACCAAAGAGGAATCTTACCTGGTTTTTCTTCCCATATATAGAATGTTCACAGAAATCAGAATCCAGAGAGAAGTTATGCATACCTTCAACCATACCTTTACCATGTAGTAGTCAAAGACCCTTCTCTCTAATATGCCCCCGTCTTTGATGCGACAACATAACCTTTTCTCCAGACTATAGGAGTTCTTTCTTCTTCAACTCCAATATCAATAACAATGAAACTATTACACCCATCACTAATAGTGTTTCCTTTTATATTATATAGAGTTCCAAACCGAACTCCCTTTAACAACACTATTGCTCCTCGAACCATCCTGTAGGTTTCCTTTTCAACTATTGTTTTTACCCCTGCATCGTTCATTTTTCTTACATAAATCAAATTTCTGGCCAAACTTGGGATGTGCAGAACACCAGGTAGTGTTCTAATCCTTCCATGTATGAGCCTCAACTTAAATTTTACTAATCCTATGATTCTGGTTGTCGATTCATCACCGAGGAAAACATTACCTCCATCGTACCTTTCATATTCATAGAACCAATCCCTATGGGAAGTCATATGAAAGGATGCACCTGAGTCAACCAACCATGCCTCATGATATGCATGTGTGCTTGAAGAAGCCAAGTACACATCCCCTCCTTCTTCCTTGGAGTTATTTTCTTCTGTAGAAGGAGTTTCTTCATATCCCTTCTTTTTCTCAACTTTGGATCTACAGTGCTTCTTGTAGTTCCCTTGTTTTCCAACATACCTTTACAAACTTTCTGGGAGATTTATATCTACCCTTAGACTTAGATCTCCCACTTGAGGACTTAGATCTCTTTCTTTCCTGGGAGAATCCTCTTGCAAATAATGCATCTGTGATATGTCCTTCCATGTTCTTTTGTCTCATATCCTTTGAAAACAAGGATGAGACCACTTCATCAAACTTCAAGGCAATTGTATACTACTTATGGCCACAACCAGACTATCCCATGAGTCTGGTAAAGAGAAAAATAAATTGATACCCTTTTATTCATCTGAAATTTTAATCTCAACATATATTAAATAACTTAGCACAGTATTGAAGGTGTTCAAATGATCTTCTATAGAGTCTCCATCTCTCATCCTCAGGTTATACAAATTCTTTCTCGAGAATAGTTTATTTACTAGGGACTTAGATTGATACAAATTCCCCAACTTATCCCATAAATACTTGGTTGTAGCTTCCTCTGACACATTCAATAATTGAATCTGAGAGACACGGTCAGATTGTTCTCTTCCCCTTTTGATCCAACGTTTTCCAGTCATTTGTTGAAGTTCCTGTAGGTGCAATACCTGGATCCACTGTGATCCACTGATCTCTTTCCACCAACAAATATTCCATATTGAGCTTCCATAGCTCAAAATTTTTTCCATTAAACTTCTTTAACTCCATTTTCGAATTTCTCACCATTTATCTTCACCTGAAGAATCAATACTGCAAATCTCCCACTGCAACAAGTATTATCATAGTCCTGAGCCAAACTCTTGACCATAAAGGCGTCCCCCTAAAGCCAACAAAGCTATGATACCAAATGTAGATTTTAACCTTGTACAATATTTTACTTCAAACATATTTTCAATAAAAAAACATAAAAGATACAATGGAAAATACACACATTACACATAGATTTTTCCCCTAGAAACCCAAACCAGGAAAACCAACATATTCTATATTCATTGATAATCAGACATTGTTTACAATACAATATACATATAGGATCCAACGACATCCAAAACCCTAACCCAATGATATGGATTAGTCAAAAACCCTAATTCCTTAACTAGAAATACAAAAATCATCGGCAAAAACCATGTGCCAAAAAACCACCCAACAATGGACACGAAAATTGAGGTGACATGAAAATTGAGGAAAAAATGAAACATGTTTCTCGAGGCAAAACAAAATTCTGGGGGGAACTTCCCCCAAACCCCCTATGCGCCTGAGACAACGTAGCAAACACTGAAGCTACTCGTGCAAATAATATAACACATACCCAACACAACCATGACCATATGGTTTGTGGGAGGGGTATTAAGATTTTGTTCTCATTATAGAAGTTAATTTTAGTTCATATAGCATTCAACTTGTTTCCGTTAGCAATTAAGTCTCCTTTCTACAAAATTTAATTATTCTTTTGATTTTTATTCATTTTCAAACATTCTATTTTAATTTTTGAGGTGTGAATGCACAACACTTCACACGATTACACACCCTAGTTGATAATTTAAGTATAAGTTAGGGGATTCAACATCTCATAATTTTTTGTAATTCTTTATCTCATGAGAAAGAAAACAATTTGGTCAACTTGGTCTCCATTATTGACCCTAGGCTAGACCAACAAGTACTAAGGAAATTGTTGCCCCTATTTGAAACAATAGTCCCTTGTAGCCCAAAATGGACCCAAATGTGTTGGAAGAATATCTTAGCAGTGTATTCCAGCATGATGCTCTTCTTGTAGGGTGACAAAATGGCATCATAGATAACTAATCAATAACCATGCGATATACAATTGATCACATAATTGGCTGAGGGAAATATTGACATATAATCTATGGAGACTGATTCTCAAGGCTTATATGGGGTAGGTAGAGGAGTGTACAACCCCTACTTTGTGAAGTTACATGGACAATTTTTAATGACAATTGTTTTTCAACTTAACCAATGTCTGCATGGATTGTAGGGGCTTATGATTGGTGTGGATGATTGTTTCCTTTCCTAAAATATAGTTCTTCTCTTGATGACATTATTTCCTAATGAGGTGCATTTACCTATCATAGGGGGGTACCTACAAACTATGTTAAAGAATGTCTCACTATAATAGGCTACTGGATAGCCATCGTGCTAAGTGGGGACTGCACCAACAACATAATATGATTCATCTATCTCAATCTCAAATAATTTTGGTGGGTTTGGTAGAATAAGAACTAGTGCAAATCAAAATAAACATTTTATATCCTCAAATTAGTTTTCTTGTAGCTTGGCCCAAATAAATTTGTCTTGGGACCCTTGGTCACCTAGCTCAAGGGAAAGGTGATATGAGAGAAACACAACATGTGCATGTACTAGAAGTTGTTAATTCCCTAGAAGTTGTGGAGCTCCCTTAGTGTATTTGGGGTCAACCAATTATAAATGACTTGGATCATGGTTGGTTTGACATGAAGACCATGATCATCCATGATATATCCTAGATACCAAATTCTCTACATGCCAAATGAACACTTCTCCATATTGGCATATAACTTGGGCTATTGCAGGGTGCTCAACACTTACTGAATTTTCCTCAAATATTCCCCCTAGGTTTTAATAAAGATGAGGATTTCATCCATATGTACAACCATAAAGGAAGAGATGAATGGATACAAGATATCATCCATCATCCTCATGAACATCATTGGGAGATAATCAAGCTGAATGGCATGAAAAAACACTCAAGGAGACCTTATTTATACTTGAAGCTTGTCTTCAACACATCAATTTTCTCAATCAGAACCCATTGATAGCCTACCTGTAGATCAATCTTACTAAAAAACCCAGTGCCTTGAACTGATTGAGAATATCATCAATATAGGGGATTAGAGAATGGTTATTGGCTATGGTTTTGTTCAGGGATCTATAATCAATAAGAGTCACCATGTCCATGCTTCTTTTGAACCAACACAAATGGGCTCCCTCAAGGTGAGGAGCTCAGTCAAATGTGTCCCTTTTTCATTATCTCTTAAGTCTAACATTCTATCTCCTCATTCTCTAGAAGAGAGCATCTATTCACTAGGTCGTTAGGTAGAGGGGTGCCCAATGTCAAGTCAATTGCATGATTTACTTGAAAATGCATAGATTTCCTTATAGGTGAGGTGAATACATATTTGTATTCTTCCACCATATTGTCCCATTGTAGGACCTCTTTTGATAAAACTAAGAGTTATGAATGTGTGTAATAATTTTTGTTGTCTAATTCAGATTTTTTGCATGTAAAATTTTCTATGCTATGCAAAATTTACTATTTCTTGTTTACTAACAACAAAATATATTTAACGTTTGATAAAGTTTCATCTACAACTTCAAAAATAAAATTTATGATTACAACACTTTAATGGAAACACCTCAACCAATGTAATTAGATAAGAAGTAGGAAATATACCTGCAACATTGTTTGATTTAGCAACCTAGTTTTGTAGTAGTATAATTCCTTATATCCTTATCTACCTACCTAAACTATAATTGTAACCTCCCATCCAGCTAGGAAAAATCTATCCAACTCCCTAACTCTAAAACAATTGGGGTTTCCTAGCACTTTGTGCAGAAAGCTCCAAGAAAAACACATATCCCACCACCAATATCTCAACAACTCAATAATCAATCTCTCACAACTCTCATAGATCTCACAAGTATGATTTTTCAAAGTTATAGTGCTTTCGAATTTTCTCCTACCCTTCCAAACAAAATTCCCCCCTAATTATGTAACCCCCTTCCCTCTCTAAAAGTCCCTCTCTATCCCCTTCTACATCACCTTCCTATCCTTCCCGGGAAGGGTCTTAGGAAGTTCAAAATATCATAAAATACTCCCCTCTCCCACTTTCCTACCCACATTAGTCAACCTGACATGCTATCAATCCACTAAATAAAATTAACTTTGGATAGGACATGAAATCCAAATCCTACTAAATGCAAATAAAATTCACATGAAGTTAGATTCCCCCTTTTATTAAAATATAATAAATCCCAAAATGAAATGTAATAATTCAAATGAAGTAAAATTATAATCAAATTTTACTTCTACAACAACCATCATACACTAACCATTAATAATAATATTATAATGTCTAGTAGATATCTTAATTCAATACTAGTGTACACGTACAAGGTATGTATGCATAGTTGACACATACATAGCTCTTGTGTGTACTAATGATAGAAACCGTTACATCTAATGGATATCCTATGTGCTATCATCCAATCATGCAAGATAATAATCCTTAAACAAAACATCCAATAGTCTTACTACTAAGTCAAAATATTCCAATATGAACTAACCATTACAGCAAAATAATCATAAATGAATTAAGCAAGCATTTGATACACAAAAGGGACTAAGTAAGGAACTAAGTTTACATTTCTACTTCCCAACATCATTCTCAACTACTCCAAATCATGTTTCCTCCCTAACCTACTTCCATCTTCCACATCATATCCTTTCCTCAACTTAACTATGTTAGAGTGTCAACTACATTGACCTAACCCCATATAGAAGTCATAAGTGGACGTGTCAACCATCTTGACCAAGCTTCCCTAGAAAGAAACTAACAGTTTCCATCACTGGTCTAGGGAGTGTGGATTAACACAACCCTTCCACGAATCCAAGTTTCATAGGATAAATTGTGGGAAATACCTCCACCCCCCATGATAGAATTAGGATAAACACCTTATCATTGACCATAATGTGCCATTGTTGTTGTTCTTAGAGATTTTTCATTGAACAACTAGTTTGGGTAACTATGATTTTTATAAAACATGTACTTTATGGTTCAATAATGGTTCAATATAGGTCACTTTAGTATCAAACTTATTTGGTTGTCATTTATCCCATTCAACCTATAGGTTAGTTTTCCAAAACATAAGATCATGCATAACCATATAACTATCTATATGTGATTTCCATGTTACTCTTCGATGAACAATGTAAACTAGCTAGTTTATTTATCATGTCCACGGTACCTATTGGTTTGTTACAACATATAATCTAAACTCATATCTATGTACCACAATATTTGGCTTAAATATTGCAAGCTAGAAGTAAATCACACAACAACCATCATTAATAACATAAACAATAAATTATATATAACTTTTGCATATAGGTAGGTCCACATTTCCATATAATAAAGTTCCATTGTTCTAACGATTTCCATATACTTAAGCAAGGAAATAAAAAATAGGCCATAATGCATTTCAATTTCGTAAATCAAAATGGAGCATTACATACACCCACCCTTCAAGAAACTTCATCCTGAAGTTATGGTAAAAACAATGTGGGATGATCTTGATGCATGGTCTATGCATCCTCCCAGGTAGAAGATCATGGGATATACTTGTCCCATTTGACCTTAACCTAGTCCACCAAGAGGTGCCTGAGCTATCGAACTCTATGGTCCAATATGCATAATGGGTTGACCAAAATGGTTCCCACTTTTGAATCTTGCAATTCCTTTTAGTTAATTTTATGAGATTCATCAACAACATAATGTCATAATACAGATACATGAAAAATATAATGAGTTTTATGCAAGTGGTATGGTAGTGCAAGATGATATGCAATTGATCCAATTCATTCCCAAATTTTAAATGGACCTAAAAATCACGGTGACAACTTTGTCCCCTTTCCAAACTGAATGGTACTCTTATTAGGTCCTATAAGAATAAAAACCCAATCTCCTACTTTATAACTTTGGTTTATCGTATGTGCATCAACATAAATATTATGTCTATCATGCACTTCCTTTAATTGCCACATAATATGAATTACATGTTCCTCCATCTCTTGAATCAATTATTTCCCTAGTATCACTCAGTCCTCTAACATGTCCCAACTCAATGTTGTCTTGCATGACATTCCATACAAAGCTTGATAAGGAGGCATCTTGATTGAGCAGTGATAACTATTACTGTAAGAAAACTCCACCAAAGGTAGGTACTTTTCCCAATGGGTTTGGTTATCCATAACATACTTCCTAAGCATGTATTCCATCACCTGATTCACTCTTTCCATATACCCATCTATTTTAGGATGATACACTATGCTCAAGTTCAATTGAGTCCCCAATACCGACTGCAAAATTTTCCAAAATTTGGAACCAAGTGTCTTTATCAGAGATGATATTATTGGGAAACCCATGTAGACAAATAAATTCACTTATAAACTCTCATGACACAATTGTGGCATCATAATTGTCTCTACCTAGAATGAAATGAGTGATTTTGGTAAATTTATCAACTACAACCAAAATGGCATTGTGTCTTTGCGATGTGAGAGGCAATCTCACAATGAAATCCATGGAAATGACTTCCCATTTGGACATTGGAATGCCATGCAATTGTAAGAGTCATGTTGAGTGGTGATGAATTCCCTTTACCTATTGACACTCAAGGCATTTAGAGACAAAATGGACTACATTTCACTTCATTCCTACCCAGAATAAAAGCTTCTTCATGTCTACATACATCTTCTTCACACCAAGATGTGCATAGTAAAGTTCTCTATGTTCTTCCACAAGGATAGTGCTTCGAATATATCCTCCCTTGAAATATCAATAATTCATTCACTTCAAGGACATACCCTTCAAACTTAGGTTGTAACTACCTCCCATTTCGAAGTGTTGAAGTAACCTTTATATACAAACAATCTCCAAGAAGTTTTCCCAACACACTCCCTCAAATTGACCTTTAAGGGCACCAAGGAGAAGATCCATGACCTTCTTATCAAGGCATCAACCACCACATTCTCCTTTCGCTATGTATGAAATTCCAAAATCATACTCACTCATAAATTCACTCCATCGCCTCTACCTGACATTTATATCTTTTTATGTGAAGAGATGTTTCAAGATTTCATGATCAATTTTGAGGACAAAGCTTCACTTGAAAATATAATGTCTCCATATCCTTAGAGTGAATTCCAACACTAAATCATGCATGGAATAATTCTCCTCATGATGATTTATCTTTCAATATGCATATGCTATCACTCCCCCATATTGCATCAAAACAACATTAAACCCTTGCTTTGAGACATCCATACAGACTATGAAGTCTTTATCCATATCAAGTACTCATAGTATCGATTCACTGGTTAGTAATCTCTTAAGTTTGATGAATGTGGTGTCACATTCCTTAGTCCACTCATACTTCATTCCCTTGAATTTCAAGGTAGTGATGGAATTTTCAATCCTTGAGAACCCTTCCACCAACCTTTGATAGTACCCTACTATCCCCATGAAGCTTCACACCTCGTGAACATTTTTCGGCACTGGCCAATCCATTATGGCCTTCACCTTTCCTGACTCCACTGGAATTATTTCCCTTGAAATAATATGATAAAGATAGTGAATCTCTTTCTGAAAGAAAGAACATTTATACAACTTGCCATACATTTTTTGTTCTCTTAAGCATTCCATCACTAAATGTAGGTGCTCCTCATTTTCCCTTTTATTTTTGGAATATAAGAGAATATAATTTAGAAAGGCCTACACAAAGCGGTCTAAGTACTTTCAGAACACACAATTCATGAGGCTCACTAATACAACTAATGCGCTGGTCAAATTGAATGGAACCATTATGAAATCATAGTTCCCAAACTGAGTCTGGAAGGTAGCCTTAGGAGTGTTACGTTCCTTAATTTTTAATTGGTGATAACCCTATTGCAAATCAATTTTGAAAAAAATGTTTCTCCTTTCATTTGATCAAATAGATCATCAATTAAAGGTATCATGTACCTAATCTTCATTTTGGCTCTATTTCAATCTTTATAATCTATGCATAATCATAAGGAACCATCCTTTTTCTTGAAAAATATTACTTGTGCACCCTAGGCCTAATCAACCCCAAGTCCAAGAGTTCTTTTGACTATATATGCAACTCACAAATCTCTAGAGACATCATCTTGTAAGGTGTCTTCAAGATTGGCTCCGTGTCTATTTTTATCTCGATAGTGAAATCAAGTTCCCTCTTAGAAGGTAACCCTGGAAAGTATTTGGGAAAAACATCCTTGAATTTTGATAAAATTGGGTACTGATCTAAAGAGGGTTTGTGTCCATCACTCACAACCTCTACTACGTACAACTTCATCCTTTCCTTAGGAAACATTTAAATTACATTGTTGAGATGAAACATAGATACACCTTTGTCTTAATACCATGGATCTCAATGGACCTTCCCTAGTCCTATAAACAAAGCACTCTTTTTCTCAAACTAGTCTATGAAATATTGGTGAGATTATAGCCAATCCATATCAACAATTAGATCATACGTCCCTAGAGAAATGGCATACAATATTAATGAATTCGCACACACTCTTAGGTCTGCAAACAATTTCTCAATAATAGGTCCTACAACTTGCTTTACCCTAGACGCCATCTCCACCTTCTTAAAATCATTGTTCTCATAGGTTGCCAACCCACATTTTTCTAATGCAAAAGTTGAGTGAAAATATTTATTGCATCGAGATCATGAAAATATGATTTTAGTTTTGACATTTTTTATTTTACCTGATGACTCCACCATAGTGGATTGATGTTCAACCTGATGGTTATTAACCACTTGATAGATTTGGTGGTTACTACTTTCCTTCCCCATCGAGCCTTCCTTTCTCTATGCTTGGTGTTGGATTGTAGCTTTCGACAATCATGCTTAATGATTTCCCCTGCACCCCAACAAGTAATGTGGGATGGAATCTACATTTTTTTCTATGGAGAACTATGAGATGATTTCCTTCCCCTAGAACCCTTGCCCTTGCTAATAGTTCCTCGGGAATTCCTTGGATTCACATGAGTCCCTAATGATGTTTGAGATGTTACACTCGCTACAATTGAAACACCTTTTGTAACAACTTTGGGTGTAGCTCTATTTCCATAAGGGCGTGGCCTAGAATTTCCTCCATTGGAGAAGGTTCGAGGAGCCTTCCCCAAAAATCCCAACTACTGTGGAATGAAAAATTGTATAACCCCTCTCTAACCCCTTTGATATCCAAAATTTTGTTTGCATAATGGTCATTTTCAATGGCTTCAGCAACTGAATATGGTTTCCACATTCGCACGAGGGCCCTTATCTTATGTCGATTTAGCCTATACACAAAGAGATCTACTTGATGTTGATCGATTTCCATGTATGAGACATACTTTACTAGTTCCATGAATCTTATGTCGTATTCCTCCACTATTTGGCCTCTTAATACCAAGGCATGAAAGTAACCTACTTTCTTCTCTTCATAAAATGTATACATGTACTTTCTTCAAAACCTATGTTTAAATAATTCCCATGAGACGATGTCTAGAGTGAGATGCAACTATATTTCAAGGTTTCCCACCAATTCAAGGAATTGTATCAAAGCTGGAAGATTATTATTTTTGCCTTTGATGTGGAGGCATACTCCCTCAGGGGAAAGAACCTTGTCATGCCCTTTGACCATGCCTCAACATGTTCACTGGCATGACCCCCATAAAACTCCTAGATCTTGATATTTTGAATTTCCCTTGTAATTTTTTTAGGAGGAGGTCCTCATTTTGAGTTCCTCAACCCTACTGGGTTACCCTCCCTAGATGGTAGGAGCTCCAACTCCACACCCACTGTTGGGCATCCTTTTAACATATCATTTATATCCTCTAGAGAGTGCAGGATGAGAGATAACTTGGTCGATGGTGGTAGTAGAGATAGTGTTGATCGTGCTTGCGGTGGTTTGGGTCTGATTTCCATGTGTCCTAACCATAATGATTCTTGGATTCCATGATTTTGCATCACAACCCAAGGTTCATTAGTAAGGGTTAAGTCACATTGCTAAGTTCTATCTATATGCACACAAAAAAACACATGTATGCATAGGTGTAAGTTTATTTTACATTTGTTGGTAATGAGCATATCACTTAAGGAAATGTGGCTATAGGCCATGGGAGTCAAATAAACATATATAACTCAATTATTTTGTCTAGGTACCCTACTGTCTCCTTCGCTTTGTCAGCTATGCCAGTGATACATTAGGACCCTTTGGTGCATGCACCCGCCAATTACCCTATTTATTTTATTTCTATATATATTTTTATTATTTATTTATTAATTAATTTTATTTATTTATTATTAATAATATTATTAATATTACGTTTTATTTTTTTTAATATTATTATTATTCAAATAACAAAAAATTAAACTTTTAAAAAGAACATTATATAAACCATTTATATAAAGTAAATAGAAAAATAAACTTATAAAAAAAAATTATATAACTCTTTTATATAACAATTGTAACCAATTCGGTCTCAATGGACATTAATCATCATCATCATCATCATCATATGTGTGTGTAGGTTTTCATAGTTAGTCATAATGTTGCTTGAGCCTTCTATATATAAATTATGTATAAAAAATTTCAATGTCCAACATTTCAAGTGGACACTCCGCCCATACTAGGACAAATAAAACTTAAATAACAATTGAGTGGATATTTATATGATAAAAAATTAAGGTTAATTGTTATGAAAAAAAGAGTTACAACCCATTGTGAAAAATGATTAAAATAATAAAGGGGATGTTGAAAATAAAATATATTCAATGCTAATGTTCAAACTGAAATTAAAAGAAAAGGTTAAATAAAATAAAGTTTAAGAAATATATTTGGTTAACTTTATATTTCCAAGGAACGAAAAAATAGTTAAAAATGAGGAGAAGAGTAAAAAAGTACAAAAGTGAAAAAAAAAGAGAAAAAAAGAAGGAAGAATAACATTAGAGTGGGGGATAAAAGATAAAATTTAAACTAAGAAATGAAAAGAAAGAAGAAATGAAATAATAATAATAATTTATTTATCTATTTTTTTAAAGAAGAAAGACTAATGATGAATATCATGAATATTGGGTTTCTGGCTAAGTTTGTAGCCATCTTCTTCATTAAAATCATTAGGATGCTTTTCAATTTCCAATGCTTCATGAATGATATGGGAGGAGTAAAAGAGTTGTAAAGCTAGAATTTCAGGATGGTCAAAGCAAACGACATGATTAGATTTGTGGGAGTGTTCAATGATAGCTAGCTTAGAGATGTGATTATGGAAGGTGATAGCTATATGTTCTTTGAGACATGAATTAAATAATCTTCTAGTTTGGCCCATGTATGATTTGCGATAGGAGTAGGGAATTTCATAAACTCCTTGGCCAAGCATAGGATCATATTTATCCTTCGTTGTTCTGAACAATTATTAAAGAGTTTTATGGGGTTTAATGATAGTTTTAATATTCGTTTTGGCCAAAATCTCAGAGATATGATATGTAGTACCTTATCTCCAAACTGGTGGACCCTAAAACCCTTAACCTTAATAAAAATATGTCTCAGCTCAACTTTCTTCACCTTTAAAGGGATATGATATGAACAAACATAAAATACAACCATGGGGTCCTCCTCATCCTCAGTTGTCGCCAATATATTTATGAAACATTTTGAAGCTTTGGCCTTAAACAACTTTCATCTTAAACCCAAATGTTGGTTTCTATTTTTTAATGATACCTTCGATGTTTGGCCTCATGGCCATCCCTCTTTGACCTCTTTCTTTAACCATCTTATCATTATTTCACCCTATATCAAATTTACTATGAAAATCCAAAATGAAAACCCTCTTCCCTTTTTGGATGTTCTCACCACTTGCCTTCTCGATTGTACTCTCACCCACCAAGTTTATAGGAAAAATTCATGCCCATTATCACCATCACCCCACCCAAAAATTTGTGGTTCTTAAAACTTTCGCTACTCGATCCATTCAAATTTCTAATCCTCATTTCATTGAGAAATAAAAATCCCACCTAACTAAGGCCCTTGTGGCCAATGGTTATTCAACTTCTCAAGTCAACAAGGCCTTTCGTTGAGTTCACCATTCTAAATCTAAAAAATCTCATTCGTCTTCCCAACCCTTAGCTCTCATTTCTCTTCCCTATATCCAAGGTACTATAGATCATATATCTAAGATTTTGTCCAAAAAGAATATTGAAACTCTCTTTAAACCCCATAAAACCCTTAAACAATTATTCATAACAACTAAGGATAAATATGATCCCATGTTTGGCCAATGAATTTACAAAATTCTTCACTCCTACAGAAAATCATACATACGTCAAACTTGTAGATCATTTAAAACCCATCTCAAAGAACATATAGCTAACACATTCCATAATCACATCTCTAAGCCTAATATTGCCGAACGCTCCCAGAAATTTAATCATCTCATTTTCTTTGACCATACTAAAATTCTAGCTTTAGAACCCTATTACTCCTCTTGTATCATTCTAGAAACATTGGAAATTGCAAAACATCCTAATAACTTTAATTGGGAAGATGGCTACAAACTTAGTCAATCTTAGTATTAAATAACTTTTATTTCCAATGACTCCTTTATTATTTTAATCGTTTTTCACAATTAGTTATAACATTTTTTTATACAATGGTTAACCTTAATTTTTAATCCTATAAATATCCACCAAATACTCTTTTATATTATTATTTTAGCTTTATTTGTCTTTAATGATGGGTAGAGTGTCTCTATACAATTTTTCTCCAAAAACTCAAGATATATATATAATTTTAAGCAATCTCTTTCCTTCTTCTTTTAAATACATTATATAACTATAAATAAATAAAAACATTATATTATCATTATTATTTACATATAATAAAATAATTAAAAAATATAAAATAACTAATTAAAATAATAAATAAAATATAATACCTTAAAAGACAATACCTACTTTAAAAATATAACAGGGACACATGGCCTTCTCCCATTCGGATTACCCACAGTTAAAAATAATTAGGGAACATTAGGGAAAAAAATCCTTCTCCCTCATTTTGCCTTTAATTTCTGAAGGAACTCTTGCTTCACCCTCCCTTGCTAGACTAGGGTTTGAGTTTCAAGGTAAGGCTTACTTGATGTTTTTTTGCATGCAGGTTCCAAAGGTTTGAAAGGGTGAAAACCCCCTTCTTCTCTGTAGTGTGACTAGTGGATTCCATATTTGGCATGGCGCGATTGCATTTTTTCGTTGTGGGTTAAAGGGTTTACTTTACCAAATTTTTAAGGTTACGCCTACCGTTCCCTTCTTCTCTTCCGCGTTCAAAGGGACATGATCTCCCTTCCTTTCCCTTCTTCGTGTATGCCTAGACATGCATGAAGAGGCAGGTGTAGGCATGTATCTGCAACGCGTTTTGGGACCCCTTGGGTATTCAACCATGGTCAACGGCTGTAACACCCTGTTTCCCCCAGTTTGTAAAAATAACTGGACTGGCCAAGAACTATGGCAAAATCAGAAATGTGAATATGTGATGTGAATGGACCTTGTG